>OY757918.1:98655953-98678453 GCA_963585895.1 Sepioteuthis lessoniana
ACACACACACACATATACACACATACACACATGTACATTCGTATACACAGAAAACATATACACCTTCACACTTGATTACACACAAACATCTGTCACACAAATATATACACACCCCACACATACATACAAAACAACATCCTTACTAACACATGCACATACACACTGATATACACACGTGAGCATACATACGCAAAC
This sequence comes from Sepioteuthis lessoniana, assembly GCA_963585895.1. NCBI lineage: Eukaryota > Metazoa > Mollusca > Cephalopoda > Myopsida > Loliginidae > Sepioteuthis > Sepioteuthis lessoniana. Next base: position 98,656,149 of record OY757918.1, read on the forward strand.
ATACAGCCCCCATATATATATATATATATATATATATATATATATATATATATATACACATTCCCCCACGCAAAACAGTTTGTGATTTTTAAAGATTTTGTTATTTTTTTTTAAATTTACTTTTATTATATTTTACGATTTTTCAAGTGTTTCTTTTTTTTTATTTTCTGTACATTTTAAATTTCTATCTTTTATTTTCTGATGTTTTGTTTTAATTTTCTTCGATTTATTTTTAATTTTTAATTTTTTTATAATTTGAATTTAATTTGTGTTATTTTCGAAATTCATTTTCTTTATTTCATTTTTTAAAATTTATTTCTATTATTTTAGCTTCCTTTTTCATTTTCTGACAATTTAATTTTAATTTTCAGGTTTATTTTATTTCCTACGTTTCTATATTTTTATTTTCCATTTTCAAATGCATTATTGGTACCATATAATACACTCCTGTTATTTTCAATCATATTAGTTACGACGCCTGCAGATATATTTAAATTTCTAAGATATTATCACACAATGAATCTTCTAGTTTTTCACACCAGTTTTTCACTGGAGTCTGAGTGACTGTCTCCTTAGCTCTCTAGGACTCTCCTCAGTATTCTGGCCGATCTCAACTATGCTGTAGTCTGGATGGTGTTGATCCTTTCTTCAATTTAAGGGCCTCCAAGTACGCCAATTATAATTGGTATCACCGTCACCCTTATATTCCATTGCTTTCTTAGTTCTCTAGCAAGTTCTATTTTTTTCCCTTTCCTTGATGTTCACTTAGTATTTCGGTAAGACACCAAAGTCTATTATTATACGGTAAATTCTCTCTATTTATCAGATCCTTTTGCAAATTATCTCAAGGTCTTGTCTTCTAAGCAGAATTAGGCTGCCCAGTCGGCTGGAGATGTAGAATACACTGACTGGATATGACACCAAACAATCTGATTTTTAGGTTTTATTGGCATTGCTCCCAGGTCCACTCTGGCTAGGAGTGGTAGCACCTGATAGGGCCCTATCTATGGGTTAAATAGAACTAACGGCATACTTATGCTAAACTGAATTGTTTGATTAAACTGAATAGCTTGAAATAGAAATGTTTTTGACTATTAAACCGTACTTACATTTAAACTGCATGCTTATGCTAATCTGAATTATTTAAAATAGAACTGTTTTTTGACATTGAGACTCTATTTACTCTAAACTGAATTTTTTAACATAGAACTGTTTTGACATTTAACTGAGTGTAAACAAAATCTGTATTTATACTAATTTTTTTTTTCACAATTAAACTGTAGTTACATTTAAAATGCGTTCTTAAGCTAAACGGAATTATTTGGAATTGAACTGTTTTTGACAATAAAACTGTACTTACGCTAATCTGAATTGTTATATATAACTGCTTGAATAGACTGAATAGTTTGAAATAGAAATGTTTTTGACAATTAAACTGTGTACTCATGCTAAACTGAATTGTTTTAAATGGAACAGATTATTTACATAAAAGTGGATTTGCCGTTAAATAACCTACAAAGGTTGATATGCCATAAAACCCAACAAACCAACCAACCAGAATTAGGTAATCTGTTAATATCTCAAAATCCAAGAGAACTTTATGTGTTTCATTCTCTAGGAAGGATTCTGGTTTTTGCATGTACCATTTGGCAGTAATGTCAAATTTAAATTTTTTCCAAGTGGATTACCTATCCCACCCAGTCGTGTCTAGGCTTATACTCCCTTTGTGCTAGTTTGCAACATTCGCTTATTATGTGATAATTATTATTCCTTGCCAGTTTTTACCACCTGTGTTAGCTGATGGTCTTTCACTGGCATCTGAGTGACAGCGAGTCTTCTGAAGTCTCCAAGACTCTTCTCAGTATTCTGGCAAATTTTAATGGTGCAGTGATCTTGATATTTTCAATTCTTCCTCTAATCCACGTTTGTCCCCTGTCTCTTTTCCAGGTTATAGGAGATTATTTCAAGGGCTCCCAGGCCGACTGATATCATTGTTGCCTTTCTTGTTGTCAGGCAAGATATTTATCTGTTTTCCCTTTCTTTCGTTTTTACACAACAGTTCGCTGACACGGCAAAATCCACGAGATGACAAGTTCTTTCTCCCTGTTCATCAAAACTAGCACTTTTCTTTAGCGTGAAACCATCAGTCTCGGTTATTTTTTAAATTTGATGTTTCTTAATATATTTTGATCTCGCAAGTAGCTTTATCTTGAAGGTTATTGTTTTGAAGAATAACTCTCATTTATATATATATATATATATATATGTGTGTGTGTGTGTGTGTGTGTGCGTGTGTGTGTTTCCCCTTGTGGGTTGAGCACTCGAGTACGGAATTTGCCGGCTGGCCCATGCGAATAAATAAAAAGCTCTTCTCATAAATTGAGCACTCCAGTAGCTGATAACCGTATAGGAATATATACTTGGGACCATTTTACTGTTAGAAAACAAAGTATTATTTTTGAATAGAATTATTATCATTAGATTGTAATACTTGAAACCATTTAACCGTATGCAAACAAATGATTGATATTGAATAGAATTATTATTATTATTATCTCAATACTTAAAATTATTTAACTGTATGCAGACAAGTGGTATTGAATTGAATTATTTGTATTAGCAATAACTGAAACAATTTAACAGTTGTCAAGCAAAAGATGAGTATTAAATAGAATTATTTGTATTGGAAAACAATACTTGAAAACTTTTAACTGTGTGCAAACAAATGATTTACATCAAATAGAATTATATGTATTTGAAAGCAATACCCGAAACCATTTAACTGTATGCAAAGAACTGAGTTCTAATTCGTTTAAAAAGAATGTTACCTACCAAATATTTGCTACAAATCATTATATATGTTGACTTATCCATTTTAATATATATGTGTGTGTGTGTGTGTGTGTGTGTGTGGACAGGATTTTTGCATAGAATAACCCATAAGTGTTGATATGCAACAAAATACACAACCAATTCAAATCAAACCTCAATGAAACTGCTGTTGGATGTATTCACTGCGACTGTGCGAGCGGAAGTGAGAATTACAAGACGCTCGTGGGTGACACATTGACTTGTACTTACACTTCAAGTAATTAGTTATTTGCCTTTTCGTACAAACACATCTGCAAAGAGGCAAATATATCAACCAATGAACGAATCAAGATTATGTCGACGTAATAGCACCGAAAGGGTAAATAGCATTTACGACATTGAAATAATCTCGGCAGATTATTCAATATTAATGCCTTTCTCTCCTTCCCGCCACTTTTCGTTCCGTAAAATTTTCAGCCTTAAAATTTCGCTTTTTATTTGTCTTCATTCTCTATAATTTTTTTACTGGCTAAATAAATCTATGTATATACCCGACCCCTCCAGCATGGGCACGAGGTGACACAAGGTCATCGTGTCGATACGGCTATATGGATGCACCACATGGACGCTGATTAAACGGATGGAGAAAAAGCTTGACGGCAATTACACAAGAACGCTGCGAGCAATATTGAAAAAGTCCTGGAGACAGCACCCCACAAAGCAACAGCTGTACGGCCACTTACCACCCATCATGAAATCTATCCAAGTTAGACGAACCAGATATGCGGGACACTGCTGGAGAAGTAGGGACGAGCTCATAAGTGATGTACTCCTGTGGACCCCTTCAAAAACAGGACGTCCAGTTAGAACATACATACAGCAGTCCTATGCCGATACAGGGCATAGCCATGAGGATCTGCCGAAAGCAATGGACAATAGGGAGGTGTGGCGAGAGAGGGTCTGAAATATCTGTGCTGATAGCGCGTCATGTTAATGATGTAGAGTAAAGTGAAGCAATCCATGGAAAGAAATAACGCCCCCTACATCTCAGTGTTGTAGTTATTGAAAACGGATCCTTCCGGTTGCACCTGGCAACGGTTACTAACCTTATTCTACTTTACAATTGGTGAAAGCCACTTGTGATGTATTGATTACCATTTTAGTGAAATGAAAGCAGAAAACTGACTTAAAATCCAGGAAAAGGCAATTTGTACAGGGTGGAACGATAGAATTGTCGTCCTAAAGAAAACAACACCACAGCTTCATTTTAAAACTTTTATTGAATAAATCAATTCAGCTAACTTGATTATCTAGTAGAGCTGACATCTACAGGATGGAACGATAAAATTGTCGTCCTAAAGAAAACAACACTACCACTTTATTCTAAAACTTTTATTGAAAAATCTATTCAGGTAACTTGATTATGTAGGAGAGCTAACATCTACAGGGTGGAACGATAAAACTGTCATCCTAAAGAAAACAACACTACAGCTTTATTCTAAAACTTTTATTGAAAAATCAATTCAGGTAACTTGATTACGTAGTAGAGCTGACATCGATTCAATGTAGCTGCCTTCAGCCTCAATCACCACTTCGATAAGGATCCGGAACTAGGAGCATACCTTTTCCGCAATCGCCGGCGAATACTCAGCGGGTGGCGGTGATCAGGCTGGCTTTGGTGTTGTGGGAGGTCATGTTGGTGATGTTCTCGACGTATGACCAAACGAAGTAGTCCAGTGGGTTCAGGTTGGGGTGAAGGGAGGCCAGTGAAAGAAGGGTACAAAGTCGTGGCACTCCTTCTGAAGCCAAGCCCGGGTCTCTTTGGACTTGTGGGCCGGCGCCGAGTCCTACTGCCACACCCAGGGTCTGCCACCAGCCACCTGATTGCACCAGGGGATCTACACACTCTTCAGCAAATCCAGGTACACTTTGGTGTTGACTTTCAAGCCGACTTCGGAGATGTGAGGTGCTATGATTTGGCCCTCGCTTGAAACCACACCAAAGACCATAACCGTAGCCGGAAACTTTGTTTTCATCACCCTGGGCACGTTGAACCGTCCGGATTTGCATTTTGAGGATGCTGGCAATGGTCCTGTTATCATAACTTGGATCAGTAGAGAGCATGAGTTGTACGGCGGTGCATCTCAAATCTCGGTCGTTGAATATTGTGTCACTTTCAGACATGACAGAAGGATCCTATCGCTCTTGGGATTTGTACACAACTGGCCAACTAGTAGATGGTCTGCAACAAAAAAAGAAAACCGGTTTTCATTAAACGGAAATGGAATCATGTCGTCTTTTATTGGGAGACAATTTTATTTCATATCGCAACTAATTTTATTGGGAAATCCACAAATAGGTCTTCATAGTGAACACAATATTATGTATCGTCATACATTACTGTGTACATTTCTTCGCTTTCCTGCGCAGACACCAATTCTAAATAATTGACCATACGTTTGGAACTATTCGATTCTTATTAAGTTGTATTACAGTGTTTTGACTAAAGCTGCCTGAGTCTAAAATGGGATATAATGAAGAGTTCATGGAAAGGGAAAAAGTCAGACACGTGGTCTGCAAAAAAATAAAACTCATTTTTCAGCCTCCCTCCGGATTAATCTCAAACCTGGGAAACGTCAGGTGGTATTTCTTTGAGTCGATGAAGTGAAGATCTTCTTAGTTGTCTAAATTTCTAAGGAAAAAATCACCTGGAGGCTGCAGGTTCAATCCTGACTGCAAGCCTGTAGCAATACAGGAATACTTAACACTTGTACCCGGTTATGGCAAACGGAATCAGAACAGGCGACTCTAGTGGATTCAATAAAGAACGTAGTTCGAAGTTCTGTGAAGGTTCCCGAGTTCGACAAACACCTGAAAATAGCCGGAGGACATATCGACCGAAACGTTGTGGAAATAACAATAAAGATGAAGACAATAGTCCGAAAACCCTTACTGATTGAGGATCTTTTTGTTCCTTAAATCGTAGACAACCAACATTGAGGTGGGGTAGTTGCGCTAGCCCTGAAGTTTAAGCGGTTCCTTGTCTTCTGTCGATTATTAACTGACTGACTCATTTAAATTCTTAACCTCCAGTGCAACCATTTTTCGCACTTATTACGAGAGTTCTCAGCGTGGATCATTTGTTGTAGTTCAAGCAGAAGGTTTCAACATTTGCCGGGAGTTGGAAAGCCGTCTCTAGTTCACTGGGGTTACTCGTAAATAACATTTATCCATTTTTTTAAATACAATATCCATTGATAGTTTTTCTTGTAATTGGTCTGGTCTATGGGTCTTGGATTGAAGACGTGTTATTTTTTTTTCTGTGTTGATATTTAATGTGTATTAAATTTCAAATGTAAACATGATTTCTTCTTGTATTGCTTGGCAATTGTTAAACTGAAGATTTGCTAGTCTTCCTGGCAACGACGAATATGAATTACGTTCACATTGAATCTTTTTCACAAATAGATCTTAAAAAATGTCTATAGTGATTCTCGGTTTGCTCTTGTAGTTAACCGAGTACATTTCAAGGGCAGCTTCCCCAGGCATCTTATTCTTTAATGAGTCTCTTTGTCTATTATTTGGGCCTGATCCCTTCAGGTATGCATCTGAATAAGCTAAAGAATATATGAGTAAAAAATCACACCATCTCTTTTTTAACACAGAATCCTTGGTTATTTTCTTTCATTTTTAAGAAAGGTAGGCTTTTCAAAGAGTTGTGAGTCAGTTTTTGTTAATGTTTGGTTTAGTTTCTTTATTTTATGGCATATAAACCATCATGGGTTATCTAATGCCATACACGTGTTTATAGAAGAACAGCAGTGATACTATTTAACCGATTGTTGGGGGAAATAAAGAAGTTCTTTATAACTTCAGATCAAATTAGAATGTAGTAGCGCGACTAGGGTTTGATATCGCTTACTAGGATGTTACAGCAAGTCAGCAATTAGACCACAGGGACACCCGACATTTACGCTCCCCTATGGAAGGAATTTTCGGCCGCCGTTCGCATAATGCAAAGCTCTTCGGAAGAATTGAGCACTCTGGTAGCCGATAGGGTACAAAAATGTAAACAAACGGCTTCTGCTGTTGCTACATAAATACCTTACCAATTCCCTTAGCCAAACGTGGTACGCTTGTTGGCCGAGCTGTCTGAGACAGTCTAACGTAAAGTTCGATGGGTTTCAAGTGTCTTACGTGTCTAGCCACACTGAAAAGTTCTGATAGAACGAAACAGTCTTTCTGTGGATGACAATATATATATATATATATATGTTTGTGTGTGTGTGTGTGTGTCTTCAAGGCGATCCGACATCACAGTAGCCCAGTCAGCTGGGGCTGTAGAATACACCGACTGCATTTCTGCAGACGGATAAAACTACCCCAACGAATATCTCGGATATGACACTAAACAATCTGATTGTGAAGCTTCAGTAAATCTGAAGCTTTGGGGGAAAGCAGAGTGACCCTTAATTGCCATCTCTCCCAGGTCCACTCTGGCCTAGAGTGATAGCTCCTGATAGGGTCCTATCTATGCGTCAAATACAAATGTTTTATATTTAAACTGTGTACTTATGCTAAAATTGAATTTCTTGAAATATAACTGTTTTACGTTTAACTGTGTGTAAACAAAAAACTGTACTTAAACTGAGTTGTTTGAAATAGAACTGTTTTTACATTTAACTGTGTGTAAAAAATGACTGATGTGTAATTGTATTAGTCATACATAGCAATACTTGGAACCATTTCAATTTGTTGACACCGTAAACTTAATTATTTGAAATAGAAATGTTTTTAGATTTAACTGTGTGTAAACAGAAAAACTGTACTTATGCTTAACAGTATTGTTTGGAATTAAATGAAACAATTTAACTGTGTGAAAAATGAGCTTAGGCTTGTTTAAAAATGTGATCGAAAAATGTGTTTAGAAATTGTATATTTAATATATATGTCTAATGAGGATTTGGCATTAAATGACCTACAATAATTGATATGCCATAAAAGCCAACCCAACCAAATCTTATATATTTGATATATATGTCTAAAGAGGATTTGGCATTAAATAACCTACAATAATTGATATGCCATAAAACCAAACCAAACCAAACCAAACTGACAGCACAAATTCCTTTCACTCGCTCTCACTATTTGTCCTTATTGGTCATCGCTTTTAGCGAGATCATTAGAAGGCACCAAGCATCCGTACAGAGCTGCTGAACGGGAGTTTTGGCTTCGTCCTAATTTTTCTAGCAGTCCCCTGCATATAGTGTTCTCCTCTCTTGGATGGTTTACGAGATGGTTAGTAAATGGTTGTACTGCTGGTGTTTTTTTTTTCTTTTTTGTTCTGCTTCAAGGGTTTGCCCAAAAAAGCTCGCAACGTCCTTGTGTGATTCCCGTCTAGCTTTTTCTACGAACATTTTGTATGATTGTATCCAAGTGAGGCAATTATACAGTAGTACTGACACAGTTACGACTTGGACGACTTATCGTTTTAAATTTTAATATAAATCGGGAATAAAAGAATAAAAATTCGTTTTTGTATTTGACAACTCTTCGCCTCCCTTGTTTTCGACGAACTACGAGGTGCATACGATAAGTTCCCTGACTTTTTTCGTATGGGCATTTAAAATTGTCGTAGACTCTTGAAAATTCACTATGTTATTGCTATACATCTTCTGAGATGACTGACCAATTCTTATGATTTTAGCTTCAAATAAACAGCTACAGTAGCAATTGGAATACACCCTACTAAAGCCTGATTATCACAGCTGATGAATTTCAAAAATGCAATCTGGACGTGAGGACACTTTAGAAGAACCATATGGAAGAACATTCAGTTTTAAACTTAGAAAAATACTCCAGAAACGTATGGAATGCTTTAGACTGATTTCGAAGCATCTTGCATGAATCGAGCATCAGTTTTTGAGTGGCATAAGAGATTCAAGGAAGGCAGGAGGTCTGTGAGGGATGATGAGAGGTTTGGGAGGAGTAAGGAAGTCAGAACACCAGAGTTGATTGGCCAATTAAAGAATTTCATGGATAAGGACCATTGTGTGTCTATAGAGACAATAAGTGCACTGTTTGATGTCAGTTTGGGAACTGTACACACAATTATTCGCGAGGAACCGAAGATGCGGAAGATTTGCCCGAAGTTTGTTCCAAGGGTAATCATCCTTGTCACAAACTATTTAACCAAGATTGGCATCAAGACAGTTCTTCATCCTCCCTATAGTCCAGACCTTGCTCCCTGTGACTTTTGGTTATTCCCTAAGCTCAAGGAAAAACTTATGGTATGCACCTCGTATCTGACATTTTTTGTCTCTTCCGTAGTTTTCACTGATCTGTATCCATCGCCATGGTCTGCAGCGACTCTCAGAATCTCTCTCTCTCTCTCTCTCTCTCTCTCTCTCTCTTATTCTCTTATAGGTCTCGTAACCAGCTTTAATCATGTCTGAAGCACGAATAGCTTGGTAGCGCCAATCCCAGCGAAAGTCTGCAACTGGTTTGAATTTAGTGTTTTTCTTCTATTGTAATATAATTATGGATCGTGATTAACTATGTTAGTAGTAGTATCAATTTATGTGTTTGCTAAAACCCTTGAGTTGAAGTATAAGTTGTATTCGAGAAAGGTCAGGTGGGTGCAATCTGAGTCCACGGGACGACAGTCAACCTGTTATAACAAAAGTTTAGTTTTGAAATCTTCGGAGGGACAGGATGTTTAAAAATAAGCATTTTGAATGCAATGTCGGCTGACTTAAGATAAGATGGCTTAACACTAAAAGTTAATGGCACGTGTTCTTATCTTCATTAGTTCAGGAGATAATAGATATTACATATAAGAGAGTAATTAAGCAGTGGGAGAAGTTCAGAGAGTCGGGTCTGTCAGAAAAGATGAAGTTGCGTTGGGGAGATTCAGGTCCGGAGACGACAGTACTCAGGGGTGAAGGGCTTGATATTGGGAGAAAAACAAAGTCGGTGTTCTGATTGTTCGTCTCATCCGAATGAGATTTTTAGCGTTTCTATGTAACATCTTATATATTTCACTCTCTCTCTCTCTCTCTCTCTTGTCTCAGTGATTACTGCTATGTTGTTGGTTTGTTGTTTTGGTTTTATGGCATATCAACCTTTCTAGGTTATTTAACGCCAAATACATTTTTATACAAATAATCATTTCTATTTCAATCAATTCAGTTTGGCATGAGTACACAGTTTAATTGTCAAAAACATTTCTATTTCAAGCCATTCACTTTATTCAAACAGTTCTAATTCAGATAACTCAGTTTAGTATAAGTATAGATTTTGATTACACACGGATAAATATCAAAACAGTTGTATATTAAATAATTCAGTTTAGTGTAAATGTCAAAAACAGTTCCATTTCAAACAATTCAGTTTGGCATAAGTACGCAGTATAAATGTAAGTACGCAGTTTAATTGTCAAAATCATTTCTATTTCAAGCTATTCAGTTTAGTCAAACAGTTTTAATTTAAAAAATTCAGTTTAGCATAAGTCTGCAGTTTAGTTCTATTTAACCCATAGATAGTGTAGAAATATTGTTAAGGAACTGGTGATCCTGTTTCACTGAACAGCAGCAGCCCCTTGGGGTCACGTGGCGTCCATAATAAAAAGGAGCTCCACTGGATATTCTTTCTCTATTTTCCACTCCCACCGCTGTTAGCAACAGGTCCATTCGTAGCAGCCCTTGACAGCATACGTATTTGGTACCTTCCACCAGCCGGGACCCAAGAGCGACGAACGCAGGTGCTGAGTTAAAAGGAACAGGACACACAGACATTTAAGTTCCAGCAGGAATTTTATCTGCAAACCTTACCTTCACACACCAAACCTTCATCAAACCTACCTTACCTTCACAAAACCAAACCTTACAACCTTCACATAACAAACCTAACCTTACTTCATCTTACACCTTTACCTTATAACTTTACATTATAATTTTACCTTATAACAACCGTACAACTAAACCTTACAAAACTTACAAAACCCCTGCCACCTATCGGGACTCTTGAACTCTTTTTTGAACATTTACACATTCGTTGTTTGTTCCATGTGGTCTAAAACCCTGTTTATTGTTGTTGTTGTTGTTGTATATAAATTTTGTGGCACATAAAAGTCGTTCGTCCCCTTTCTTCAAAAGCTGTCACCAATTCCCTACTGCTGTTGAAGTACGGTTTATTCTTTTACAAAACGTAGGAATAAACCGGGCTTTTATGGGTTTATAAAAAAACCCACAATAGAGCCCTATCAGTTGCTACCCCTCCGGGTTGGAATGGACATGGGAGCAATGGCAGTGAAGGGGTGCTCTGCATTACCCAAAGCTCCAGCATCACTGAAACCTCACCATCAGATTGTTTAGTGTCATCTCCAGGACACTCATTGGGGGTTCTTACCCCTCTGCTGAGGTGCAATCGGTGTATTCTACAGCCGCAGCCAACTGGGAAAGACTGCTATGTGAAATGTGGCTGTCTGAATATAAACATTCACATTCGATACATCTGCGTCCGATTTGTACTTGGAGAAATGTAAGACCAATTGATATTCAAGATTGTGCTGTGTCGGGGGTGGGTAACGTTACACTATTCATGTTGCCCTACCCAAGTTAAAGAGCGCAGTCTGATCTACTATTTACGTATAGCTAAGTAAGAACTGTTGGATTAATACCTTTCCCAAGGATAATAGCTCTAGGTGAAATAAAAATGGCCTCGGTCAGGATTTCAACTCGGCTCACTGAAGCTGCTTCCTGCAATGATAAACGTTACATCTTCAGCAGAATAAATCTACAGGCCAGGATATATACGTAGCTCTTGCTCTAGCTCTAGGTTTTTCTGCCATATCGTTCCGATAGCCGTGTTCGCCAACATGACCTAAGACTATATTTATATTCAAAATTCTTTTTGTTGGATTATTTGGGGAAGTGTAAAAAAAAACGGGGGTACAAAGCGTTCATAATTTGGTAAAATGTATTCACAGACACGCCGGTTAATAGCAGGAGGTGATCGGCCAATCAACGACGTGTCGAGGCATATAAGAGGAGCGGTAAATTACTCTCATTCATCTTATCATATTTTAGTCTTATACTGGGAAGACATGTCTTTTGTCTTAAGAATTCCACAACTTAAGGACAAAATGACAACCCGAATTCGAACAGGTTATGGGTCCATTACAACGAAACTGTTCTTTGACGGCGATGAATCTAAGTATAAATTATGGGAAGTGAAATTCCTAGGATATCTTAGAATTCCACATTTATTCCAAATTTTACTGTCACAAACAGATCAAAGTGACGATAAAGATTTCGTAGAAAAGAACGCTACCGTCTTCGTCGAGCTCATTCAATATTTGGACGACCAGAGTTAATTATTAATAATGAAAGATTCGAAAGACAATGTGCGGAAGGCATTAAGGATACTAAGGAAACATTATTTATTAATTTATCAAAAGGAAAGCCGAAAGTTATTTCCCTCTATACAGAGCTAACATCTTTGAGAAGATCGGAATCAATCTATTACAGACTATATAATAAGGGAAGAGAATATTTCTAATGCTCTGAAAGAAATTAAGGAAGTTATATACGACGGACTTTTAATTAACATGGTTCTAAAAGGGTTGCCTCCTAATTTTAAACCTTTTGCAAAGGTTATTACCCAGAAGAAGAACATTTTAACTTTTTCTGAATTTAAAGTATGTTTAAGAAGATATGAAGAAACAGATCATATATGTTAACCACCAGATGAATCCAACTATATATTACAAATGAAAACTACATTTAAAATGGCTACACGAATTCCAACACCTCTTCACCTATAGACATCCTTGTTTATAGTATCGACTGTCAATCTGTGGAACTCAGCCAGCAAACACACTCTGCCATATACAAATGTTTACAAAAAAGGCTGGCGACAATATTAAAACTAATAACTTAGCCAAATTGTTAATGTATTTTACTCTATCAGACGGGTTGAAAATATGTGCTTAGGTTGATAAATTAGGAGTAATTAATTTATCTTCCAATTAATACTGCTTACTTAACATGATTGATTTTAACGGCATGTTAACTCATCTAGGGTTATTTAATGCCAAGAGGTTAGGGAATCACGTTCATTGTACATTCATATTTACATTTTTTTGTGTAATTGTTTAAGAGGGTTTTTTTTAAACACTTAGTCTTATTGAACAAGAATGATTTTTAAACAGATCTATTTGACCCATAGAGGGGATTCTAACTGATACCACGACTCCAGGTCAGAGGGGAAACTAGGAGTAATGTCAGTTCTCCAGAACTGAAGCCTCACAACCAGGAACGTTTTTGTATCATATCCAGGATATCCTTTTATTTGACCTAGAGAGGGGTACTACCACTTCATGTACGCGTGGATCTGGGAATAATAGCAAGGGAGATATACTTTAGACGTTCTTGTACTGCTATATCCACGACACCATTTTCTTGCAGAGGGTGTTAATCTTCAACTGTCATCCTTTTCTAATCTCCACCGAAGAGGTGTTACTTACTGTTGTGGGAGCCTTACCCATCTCACCATAATGGACTCTTCTCACTGTTACTAGTACGGAGATATTTCGCTGCCAGACGGGCAGATCAATATCGGTGTTATCCGAACAGTACGAGACTTCTTACCTTTTCTGTGTAACTCTATCTTTCTTGTGTAATATAATCTGTTATCCAATACCCGTGTTTGTGTTTTCATTAGTGACCCTTCCGGGGCCACAAAACTTACTTAACTGTTATTGAATATAAAACGGCATAAGTATTGCGTTGGAAAGCAACAAAAATACCATCCTTGGATAATGTAGCTTCAAATTAATTAGACTGAATTACTTTTATTTGTTTAATGGCATATCAACAGGCATATATAATTTAAAGCCAAAGTCATACGTGTAGAAGAACAGCAGTGATAATATTTAAATTAGATGGTTTGGTTTGGTTTCTTTGTTTAATGGCATATCAACCTTTTTTTAGGTTATTTAATGCCAATGCATTTCTCCTAGAAGAACAGTAGTGATACTATTTAACCCATAGCTGGGAGGAAAAGAGGGTTCATACCTTTCCCAAGGGTATTTGCCCGAAAGTGAACGTAATAGCGCGACTGGAGTACAAACTCGCTTACTACGATTCCGCAGTCCATCGCTTTAACCATTACACCACGGGGACACCCCTATTTAAATTAGAGTTAGCAGGTTAAGAGGGTTTACCATATTTCCTAATAGTTTGAAAGTGAATATAACTGTAATACCGGGAGTTCGAACTCAAGGTCTTCGAGATTACGGGCCACCACGTTAGCCACGATAAATCCACATTTAGTTTTCCTTATCGATGGTTTCTAGAACTGTTTAATAAATCATTCACCGAAAGGTAAATGCCTTTTATTTTCTACTTTTGATAAATGTGTCTCAATTTATTTATAAAATTCTTTTTAAAAAATTTTCTTTTCCCGAGTTACTTTCAATCCGAATAACCTGTATCATTTCTACTTGTCGAGATTTTTCATTGTATTCTGCGCATTGTGTTTCAATCAATAGAATCAGTTGAAATCATGAATTTTTTAAAAACTTCTCACCAGAAAGGTACATTTTTTTTTATCGCTTCTTCACATCATTTGTCATTTTGTTTATTTTCAACAATGATATTCGGTTTCCAGAAAGACATCATTAAAAAAATATATCGAATTCCCTGGCGTTAACGTCATACGTAATAAATTATTTTTAGTTATCTCTTACGTTTTAAAAAACCGTTGGTTTTTTTTTCCATTCACGTCATCCATTAACATAATTGATCAATCGTTTCAAACCTATGTAAGAAAGAATGAACTGAAAAAAAAGTTTTTACCTGATTTCAGAGATACGATGCCTCGGAGTAAGTAATATGTATTCGAATCTATACACATTTTGAGGATGTTTTTTTTTCTTAAGAACCAGTTACATGATATTCTTCCCGGCTTTATTATTTTTATAGCATATATACCCATTGCCATTATCGTTAGAGTGTTCGCCAATGGCCATGGAGACCTAGGTTCAATCCCAGGTAAAGTCATAAGAAAAATGCAAAAATTTTACTTGATACCTCCTTGCTTAACACTCAGCATTATATGGTATGGATCAAGGGTTAGTGGAACAATCTAGGGAGAGAAGTAGTGCCCTTCCCGTCTCCTCGGTGTAGTTGAAAAGCGAGTCTTTGGGTCACCCTCGACAACGATCGGCCAGCATACTTATATATATATATATATCGGTATATACACACACACACACACACACACATATATATATATATATATATATATGCGTATGTGTATATATATATATATATATATATATATATATATATATATATATATATATATCTGTGTGTGTATGTCTGTGTATGTGGATACGGTATTTTCTGTAATAAAATAGATACGTCTCGAATATTGGCTCTCCTGAGAATCAGCAATGTGGATCTCATAGTAGTGTTTTTCTTCTAAGAAATATAGCAATATTACTTCGTATTGTTGAATATATAGTAGTATAAAAATATTTATGATTAAAGACGTTTTTAGCTTTACATTTAAATCATACATATATATATATATATATATAGAGAGAGACCTATTGAAAAGGGATACTTATATATTATCATCATCATCATATCGCGCTGGTAGCACGGATATCCCTGACCCTCTCTTTCCACTCCTCCCTATCGTTCATTGCCCTAGGTAGGTCTTCAGGACAACATTCCGTATCCTCACATAGCTGCTGAATGTATGTTCGTGCTGGTCGTCCTGCTTTTGCACGGCCATGTGTGGGGGTCCATAAGAGTACATCACTTATGAGTTCGTTCCTGCTTCTCCAGCAGTGTCCTGCATGTCTGGCTCGTCTAACTTGAATAGTTTTCGTGATAGGGGGTAGGTGGCCGTACAGTTGGTGTCTTGTGGGGTGTTGCCGCCAGGACTTGTTTAAGATTGCACGTAGCATTCTTGTGTAATTGCCGTCTAGCTTCTTCTCCAGCCGTTTTGTTAGCGTCCATGTAGTGCAGCCATATAGCAGTATCGATGTGACCGCTGCCTGGAAGAAACTGCGTTTCATTTTATCGGTTAGGTCTGATTTCCAAATAATCGATAGCCTATTGATAGCTGTCCATGCTTTCGCTAAACTCGTTTCGATGTCCTTTTCGGTTGATTCGACGCTGCTTCCTAGGTAAGTGAATTTGTCTACTAGTTTAAGAGGGGTTCCTTCTAGAGTGGAGATGTCCCCTGTTTGGTTATAGCACATATATTCCGTTTTGTGTGCATTAACATAGAGGCCTATGTTTGCTGCTGCTCGTTCCAAACTATGCAGTAGTGTTTCGGCTTGGTCAGGTGTATTTGCCAGTATCGCTATGTCATCGGCGTAGTCGGCGTCGGTAATTGTTGTTGCGGGGTACCTTCTGCTTCTTTTCTTCGTCAGTTCGAAGCCATTCTCTTTGATTTTGTCAATCGATGTTCTAAGTACATAGTCTAGACAAATGATAAAGAGGTACAGAGCCAGCGTGTCCCCTTGTAGTACTCCTGCTACAATGTCGAAGTATTCTGTGTCTCCATCTGGTGGTCGTACTTTTACTTTAGTGTTTCTATAGAGAATCGTTATTGCCGCTACGGTTTCTTTAGGTATGCCGTACGCTAGTAGGATTTGTTCCATTTTTCCTCTGTGAATGGAATCAAAAGCCTTGGTAAAGTCAACAAATATTAATGTCGCTTGTAGGTTTTTTGCCCGTACACCTTCAAGGATTCTACGGATGGTTAATATTTGTGAGGTCGTGGATCTATTTCTTCGGAAGCCATTTTGGTTTTTTCTAAGTAAGTTGTCGATTTCGGGTTCTATGCGGGTTCGTAGTAGGGCATGGTAGATTTTGGCTGCAATGGATGTAAGTGTTATGCCTCGGTAGTTTTTGGCTAATCCGAGGTCCCCCTTTTTAGGGAAGGGGGAGTATGCATCCTTTCATCCATCTATCTATCGGATTTTGATTGTATACTGCGTTGCAGTGTCGGAGCAGTATGTCATCGAATTGTCTGGTCTTCCATACTTCCGGGGGAATTTCGTCCAGCCCTGCAGCTTTCCTATTTTTAATTTTTCTGAGAACCGAGTCGAGTTCTTCTTGTGTTAACGGTCCTACTTTAATGTCTAATTGTTTGCTAATTATTCTGGTGATTGGTTCATGTGTTATTTTCGGTGGGTTTCCTAGTAAGTTTTCGAAGTGCTGTTTCCACAGTTTTATTCTTTCTTGTTGGTTTGCTGCTTTCAGTTTTGCTTCGGCTGTGTTCTTTCTTCTACTCACTTCGTTTATTGTTTGCCAGGCTATCCTAGATTGTCTATCTTCCACCGAGTCTCTAATCTTATCTATCTGATTTTGAATGTATTCTGTCTGTTCCTTTATATATACGCCTGCTAATTGATATTGTGTCGTTTTTAGTTTTAAGGCATTTGTGTTTGTTGGGTTTTTTCGATAGTTTTTGGAGGCTGTTTTCACTAGTGCACGTTTTTCTCTCACCGCTAATGTTTCCCAATGGACTCTATATTTAGTTTTGAGTTTTGTTGGAATGCATTTTGCTGCTGCCTCGAGGTGTGCATTGACGAAATTTTCATATTCGTCGTTTGGTGTACTTTTTTCCGTCTTTTCTTGTAGTGTTTCGAATCTGTTTCTTAATTCTAATACGTATTTATCTCTTATATCTTTGTTGTTCAATAGGGCCCAGTCATAGTGTTTGGTGGTCGCTGTTCGTTTGGCGTTTTTTCGTAGGCTTAACCGTATTTTCGCCGTGACTATTCGGTGATCGGTGGACATACCCTCAAAAGAGGAGTATGCCTCGCAATTCATTGCACTATTTTTCCATTTCTTGTTTATAAGGACGTAGTCTATCTGAGCTTTAGTATTGTTTGCGTACGTGTATGTCCATAGTTTTCCCTCCCTTTTTTGGTAGTTTGTATTGAGGCATGCTAATCTATTTTCTATCATGAAATCTGTTAGATGTTGCCCGTTCCTATTTGACGTGTTGTGGAAGCTGTATTTGTTGTTTCCGTTTTTCCCGATTTGGGCATTCATGTCTCCGCCAATGACTAACATGTTGTGTTTCCGGATGCTACGCACTAATGAGGATAACTCATCGTAGAAGGTGACTAGTTCAGTTTCTTCACTAACATTGGTGGGGCTGTAGCATGAGATGATTGTTGCTCTGGGGTTGCCGTTAAAAGTAGCTGCCATCATTCTAGGTTGTATTTTCTCAACGCTATTTAGCGTTTTTAATGCTCTTGGTCCTATAAGTAATCCTACCCCTCCTACTGCGGCGATGACAGAGTTTTTCCATGCGGATACGGTGACGAGCGACCACCCATTGCCAGTTTCGTGATATTTGATATCTTCGGTGTGCGTGTATCTGTGTTCTTGTATGCATATTATGTCAATCTTATGTTCTTCGGCCGATGCGATTAGCTCTGGTAGTTGTCCTATTCTATTTAAGGTTCTTACGTTAAATGTCGCTATTTGTAGTGTTTGCTTGCATTTTAGTAGTTTTGATTGAGCTCTGTAGCTGATTTTTCGAACGCTGAAGCCAGGGCTCCAACCTCAGCAGGACGCGCCCCTTTTTTACCTGCGCGAAGAGCGATACGATTTGTGTATGTGGTTTGAGTGTGGGTCATGGTTATCTTTCGATGGCTGTTTTATTCTCTTCTATAGAAGCCACTCTTATAGAAGAGCAGCACTAGTTCCACGATCGAACTAACGATCCTGAGCGTAAAGTCGTCAAACTCACGTCCAGGACCCGTTTAGGTATTGAGTTTGGTCGTCCATGGGTTTATTCAAATACCTTTACGTACATCATGCTGCTTCCCATGTGTACGTATATAAAATAAAAAATAAAAAATAAAAAAAATAAAGGGGGGGGAATTTGATTGAAGATTTTTTTTTGTTTTTTTTAAAAGTTTTAACTTCGTTAAAGTCCAAGATCACGGTACTTTAGACAGACTTTCACTGGTACTGAATTTTTTTTTTGCGGTATTGGGACATTTTCCTAGGCATTTTAGTTTTTTTTTTTTTTTTTTTTCCTCTATACTACCGTTGGGAACCTAGTATGCTTCAGGAATTATAGAGCTTTTACAAATGCCTTTTTTTTGGGGGGGGTAGGCTTTTACTTTTTCTTCTAAACTACTGTTAGGGCTTTCTTTAAGAATTTTTAAATTATATTATAGAAGAGATTCAAAACATTCTGCCGTGTTAGCTGACATTTGGACAGAGAGATTCTTTAAAATCAATTTGGGTTTACAGTAGAGTAAGCGTGTCTTTACATTTAAAACGCATAGTTTAAGCATTATTTTACAAACAAAATACAGCATAACATTTTGTAAAAATTCAGCATTTTAAATTAATAGGACTTAAAGACATACTGACCAATATTGAAACATTTCTTCCTCTGTTGGTTCGTGTGTTCAAATGTTTCTTCTTCATTTAACGTTTACTTACTACTGAATTTTAGGTTATTTTGGAGATGGTCTGTTCTATTCGGGGGGGAGTTAATTTCATCATTTTTTTTCTTTTTTTTTTCTCTTTTTTTTTGGGGGTGGCTGGGGTGGCATTAGGTGTTTTAGGCTTTTACTTTTTCTTCTAAAGTACTGTTAGGGCTTTCTTTAAGAATTTTAAAATTATATTATAGAAGAGATTCAAAAACATTCTGCCGTGTTCGCTGACATTTGGACAGAGAGAGTCTTTAAAATCAATTTGGGTTTACAGTAGAGTAAGCGTGTCTTTACATTTAAAACGCATAGTTTAAGCATTATTTTACAAACAAAATACTGCATAACATTTTGTAAAAATTCAGCATTTTAAATTAATAGGACTTAAAGACATACTGACCAATATTGATACATTTCTTCCTCTGTTGGCTGGTGTGTTCAAATGTTTCTTCTTCATTTAACGTTTACTTACTACTGAATTTTAGGTAGTTTTGGAGACGGTCTGTTCTATTCGGGGGGGGAGTTAATTTCATCATTTTAGGGGTAGTGATCGACCAACTGTGGTATAATTTGGAGATTGCTCAGTATTTGTCATAGAGCTATATAATAATAATAAATAATAAATAAATATATGCTAGTTTTTATATATATATTTCATAACATGGAAGCCTATCTGCGACCATTGGCGTGAAGCCAATGGTCGCAGATAGGCTTCCATGTTATGAAATATATATATATAAAAACTAGCATATATTTATTTATGTCATTACTCGACAATCATCGGGCAGATGACATGCATGAAACCTATGGTCACAGATAAGCTTCCGTGTTAATAAATATATATTTGGTTTCTTTAAATAATGGCATATCTACCTTTGTAAGTTATTTAATGCCAAAGCCATTCTCCTAGAAGAACAGTAGTGGTACTATTTAACCCATAGCTTGAAGGATAAGGGGGTTCATACCTTTCCCAAGGGTATTTGCCCGAAAGTGAACGTAATAGCGTAACTAGACTACGAACTCGATTACAACGATTCCGCAGTCCATCGCTTTAACCATTACACCACGAGGACACCCCCATTAAATATATATAAAAACTAATATATATATATATATATATATATATATATATATATATATATATATATATATATATATATATATATATATATATATATATATATATATATATATATATATATATATATATATATATATATATATATATATATATATATATATATATATATATATATATATATATATATATATATATATATATATATATATATATATATATATATATATATATATATATAGGTAACTAGATTTACCAGATTAATCTAAGTAGATTAATCAAAGTAACTAGATTAACCAGATTGATACGAGTAACTAGATTAACCAGATTAATCAGAGTAACTTGATTAACTAGGTTAATCAGATGAATCTGTGTAACTAGATTAACCAGATTAATCAGAATAACTAGATTAACCAGATGAATCTGAGTAAACAGATTAACCAGATGAATCAAAGTAACTAAATTAACCAGAATAATTATAATATTAGATTAATCAGATAAATCAGAGTAACTAGATTAACTAGATGAATCAAGGTAAGGAGATTAACCAGATGAATCTGAGTAACCAGATTAATAAGAGTAACTAGATTAACCAGATTAATCAGAGTATCTAGGTTAACCAGATTAATGAGATTAACCAGATAATCTATTCTTTGAGCTTTTGACTAGTTTCCCGTATTATCATTTTGTCAATTCGTCCTTGGTTTTGCTAATCAAACTGAGAAAATGATTGATCTGAATTATTTTTTATCTGAATTTTTTTATTCATCCTGTTTTCTCTAAGGTTAGATTAGAAATGAAAGAATGTTTAGTAGGACAGTTTTTTTTTAAAAAAACATTTCTAGTTTTCTGAACAAGGTTTAATGGATTTTTAATCAAATTTAAACCTCTGCATTTTTTGAAAAATACCTTTTAGCTTTGACTTGTTCTATTCTTTACGCATAGACTCTCAAATTATCCACCATATTTTCTACAGAACTGAACATTATCTATTTCCTCGAAATAAACTACATAATTTATTGTTTTATAAACATTTCTTTTTGCTAAAATAGGAATAGTATTTTTGGTTTTGTTGCAGTGAATAAAACACACTGGCTTGCGGAAATGTTTTTTTTAAATTGCGCTTAGAATACAATAAATACCAAAAATTTACAATTTTAAAGTTTCCCACGAATATTAGAAAGTAATAAATGATAAAGAGTTTGATGTGAGCAGAAAGCATAACTTCCTACAAATTTGTTTCTTGTTGAGTTCAGTGAAGAAAGTAATTATTTTGTATATGTCGAATACCAGTTAAGCAGCCTTGATTTATTAAGGAAATCCATTAGAATAGACCTTACATTATATTGTCTATATTCTAATCTGGCTGTGTAGTACGGATAACTGGGATCTTCAGCTTTGGTTAGGCAACCACTCTAGGAGAAGGAAAACTGAATTAAGAACAGCTTCACTCTGCAAAAAATTGACCTTGTGTCACATCCCGATCGTGGTAGAAAGGATTAAAAAATACACACAATTAATTCTAATCCGACATGGAATTACTGATTCATCTCACCTATACAGTGACAGAGACGCTCTGTGGGATCAGAGAGAGTCCTGGTGGCGTAGTGGGTAAAATGTGGGACTGCGACCATGAAAGAAGCGAGTTCGAGCTCCAACCACGCTATAACGTTCACTTTTTGACTAATACCCTAGGGAAAGTTGTTAACTCCCTTATCCTCCCCCCAGCTATCGGCTAAATAAGGTCGATGGTGTTCTTCTACAAGGATAGAGTTATCATTAAATAACCCAAGAAGGTTGATATGTCATTTAATAAAGAAACCAAACTATCTTGATGGTGACCGGCGGCAAAAGTTATCCAACACTGTCTGGATTCCCCATTCTGGGAATGCTTGTGGCATCGAGCAATAAATCTGACCTTACCATT
>OY757918.1:98683453-98890953 GCA_963585895.1 Sepioteuthis lessoniana
GCTTTAACCATTACACCACGAGGACACCCCCTTGAACGATTCAATGAATGATTACATGGTGCAGCAGCGGAAGTAAAAAGGAGGAGGAAAACCCCTTCTTTTATTATAAAGTATTATACCAAAATTAGTAATTTGTCGTAGAATAAGGAGTAGACCCTACGAATAGCATTACATTAATTATTATACAAAGAAAGATGAATGATGCCATTGATGGGATTTTCTTACAATACTGAATGAAAATAGTAAAACTTTAAATCGTGAGAAATCGACTTCAAAGCAGAAAGGAAAAAAGAATAGAGACTAATTACTAATATTGTCAACATGGTTTCAGTGTTTAAAAGAAATATATATTCAAATCAATGTATAAGGACACAAGGTTGACGATGTCTAATTATGGGTTGAATATCTAATCAGCTTCTAAATTTAACTGTAAAAACTTGCGTTCATGGCGACATTTGCATAGTCATTCATTGTATTTATTCAACAGTATAACTGTATTGTGAAAAAGAAAGATCTCAAGGTTCTCTTCTAAATATAAATTACAACGAGGTCGACGGCCAAAATATGTGTGATTATGTACGTATGTGTGTGTGTTTAGGGATGAGATGTAAGCGAGAAAGAGAGAGAGAAAGAGAGAGAGAGAAAGAGAGAAAGAGAAAGAAGACTCTATATCTAGATAATATCTATCTATCTGTCCGTCTGTATAAGCCACAAGTATGTGTTAGACTACTGTTCTTCAACAAGGATGACTTTGGTATTAAATAATCCACGAAGGTTTATATGCCAGTAAATAAAGAAACCAAATCTCAGTCTGTTCAGGTCTCAATGTTAAATAGCAATACTTGAAAACATTTAACTGTTTGCAAACAAATAATCAATACTAATATTAAATAGAATTATTAGTATTTCATAGTATTACTTGAAATCATTTTGTAAACTAATAGTTAATAATAAATAAAATGATTTGTATTAGATAGCAATACCTAAAACCATTTAACTGTGAACAAACAAATTATTAATATCAAATAGAATCAGTTGTATTATAGAGGAATACTGTAACGTATCACCTTGTCCTGAGAGGAACTCAGCGGATGTTGTTGACAAATATATTCGACCGTAGATAAAATCAACAAAATGATTACTGGAAACAAGGAATGCGTGGGTGTAAGCTGTTACCAATGGAGAACAAGCATTGCGTGGGTGTAAACCATGAACAATGAAAAACAAACATTGCGTGGTTGTAAGCCGTGACCTATGAAAAACAACCAATGCGTGGATGTAAGCCGTGACCAATGGAAAACAAGCATTACGCGTGGATCGCGTTGGAGTTTTAAGACAATATATGGTATAGAATTTTGGCTGAAGTTGTTTCCCACGGGGAGTTGCAACTCCCGACGTCTCCACTGTATGCACGAACTCTCTATCCGATTTCTTTCCTTCAACACATAAGCGTCACCGTCGATGGGTAAAAATATAAGATTATATTTTTATATATACGTGTTCCTCGTAGTTGGTCAAGAACCAGCGGTAGTATATTTCAATATATGAAACCATTAGCTGTGTGCAAACACGTGCTTGGAATTAAAAAGAATTATTACAGCTAGATAGGAATACTTGTAACCACTTAACTTTAAGCCAACAAGTGAGATCTGATTCTTTTTAAAATGTTGCCTGCAAACTATTTGTTTAAAAATCATATATTTACAGGGTGGAACGATAAAATTTTCGCCCTAGAAAAGATAGCATGATTCCATTTCCGTTTAATGAAAACCCGTTTTCTTTTTTCTTTTTTTTTTTTGTTGCAGACCATCTATTAGTTGGCCAGTTGTTTACAAATCCCAAGAGTGATAGGAGCCTTCTATCATGTCTGAAAGTGACACAATGTTCCATGAGTGAGATCGGAGATGCGCCGCTGTACAACTCATGCTCTCTACCGATCCAAGTTATGACAACAGGACCATTGCCAGCACCCTCAAAATGAAATCTGGATTGCCACGAATAACAGGGACTTGCCCAGGGTGATGAAAACAAAGTTTCCGGCTACGGTTATGGTCTTTGATGTGGTTTCAAGTCAGGGCCACGTCATGCCATCTCACATCTTCAAAGTCGGCTTGGAAGTCAACACCAAAGTGTACCTGGATGTGCTGAAGAGTGTGTAGATCCCCTGGTGCAATCAGGTGGCCGGTGGCAGACCCTGGGCGTGGCAGTAGGACTCGGCGCCGGCCCACAAGTCAAAAGAGACCCAGGCTTGGCTTCAGAAGGAGTGCTACGACTTTGCATCCCTCTCTCACTGCCCCCCCCCTCGACCTGAACCCACTGGACTACTTCGTTTGGTCATAGGTCGAGAACATCACCAACATGACCTCCCACAACACCAAAGCCAGCCTAATCGTCGCCATCCGCCGATTATTTGCCGAGCTCCCGCCGGCGCTTGTGGAAAAGGCATGCTCCCAGTTCCGAATCCGTATCGAGGCGGTGATTGAGGCGGAAGGCAGCTACACCGAATAGATGTCAGCTCTACTACGTAATCAAGTTTGCTGAATTGATTTTTTCAATAAAAGTTTTAAAATAAAGCTGTAGTGTTGTTTTCTTTAGGACCACAATTTTATCGTTCCACCCTGTAGATGTCAGCTCTACTAGATAATCAAGTTAGCTAAATTCATTTATTCAATAAAAGTTTTAAAATAAAGCTGTAGTGTTGTTTTCTTTAGGACGACAGTTTTATCGTTCCACCCTGTAGATGTCAGCTCTACTAGATAATCAAGTTAGCTAAATTCATTTATTCAATAAAAGTTTTAAAATAAAGCTGTAGTGTTGTTTTCTTTAGGACGACAATCTTATCGTTCCACTCTGTAATATTTGTTGAAACAAGATTTTGCAATAGATAACCTACTAGGGTTAATATACCACAAGTCCCAACCAACGAAAAATTGAGATAATTGACTTTGTCGACGGCATGAATGTAAGGAACCACATAGAGTCGCTCCATTCTTTTCTCACTTATACTTCCCGTCTCCAAGAACCAGTTTACAGATGCAAGGTTTCAGTTTTTGATCGGTGGCCCTTCCGTTAATTTCGACCCTGTTCAGTTGCGTAGACAATTCTCCAGATGAGAATTCCCGTTTCTGAAACGGCTCATTGTCAAGATGTCGACATCATTCTTTCTGGAGGTGAGCGGAGCTGTGACCCAGTGTCCGGAGCCATTATCCAAATGAAAAGACCTATTAGTTGAAGAATGATCCTCTGTCATCTGAGTTGATATGTAAATATCTGGCGGTTTTCAAATGAAGCTTCTCGTCAATTGATGCCACTATCAAATAGTGCAGACTGGGTTCGATCGAGAATGAGTTCCATCTCCATCAAGTTTTTTAAAAGTCTGAAATCAATACTGAATACTTCTAAGTTCAATATTCACTAGAGTTTACAGTTAAATCTTTCCTGATTAAATTTTTTTCTAAGTTTTACTAGTTTTAAAGGGAAATCAAACTTTATTTAAATTTGAGACTCAGTAGAAACCTACAAAGAATAAGATTAAAACAAATTTATACAGGATATATCACTTTTTCTCTAAATGATATCAGGTATAATTAGGGTTGATATTAAACAAAGAGCAGACTTGTCAGCCGTAATAACTAGGTTCCCTGCAGAGGTGTAAAATCGCCTGAAAATATCCTAGTTATAAGAGTTAGCAACATCTGGTGGTAAGGTTACAGTTGAAAAGGTCTGAGGAGTATGGAGTCCCTTTTCATTGACATTACTTCCAGGTAATTCTGACTCGAAGTATTTTTACATTGAAACTGTACTTACACTAAATTGAATTGTTTAATATAGAACTGTTTTGACATTTAACCGTTTGTAAACAAAATCTGTACTTGAATTTGCTGAATTTGCTGAATTAGAACTGTTTTGACACTTAAACTGTGTACTCATGCTAAACTGAATTGTTTGATAAAGAGCTGACTATTTGCATAAAAATGGATTAGGCGTTAAATAACCTACAAAAGTTGATGTGCCATAAAAACCAATCAACCAACTCAGTAACTCGAAGTGATAGTACCTCGTAAACGAGCCCAGTCGGCTAGGGCTGTAGAATACACCTACTGGATCACTGCAGAGGATAAGATCCCCAACCCAACAAGTCTCTTGAAGACACGAAACAATCTGTTGGTGAGGTTCCAGTAATGTCGTAGCTTTGGGGAATGCAGAGTACCCCTTCATTGCCATCACTCCCAAGTTCACTCTAACTCGAAGTGTTAGTACCTGAGAGGGTCCTATCAATGGGTAAACTTGAACTTTTTGACATTTAAACTGTGTACTTATGCTAAATTGAATTGTTTGAAATAGAACTGTTTGATCATTTAAATGTGTGTATACAAAGGACTGATGTTTAATTGGATTGCAAGTGATATATATAACAATACTTTTAACGACTATACTGTGTGCAAATGAATGAATAATGTTGATTTGAATAAGTGCTAGATAGCAATAAATGAAATTATTTAACTGTAGAAACAATAGCAAAATTAGTATGCAAACAAATTAGTGAAATTATCTATGAATTTTGTGTGTAAATAAATGACTGATGTTAAATTGTGACTGTTATATAGCAATTCTTGAAACAATTTAACTGTGTGCAAAAAATAGTTCAGACTCGTTTAAGAATGTTTTCTACAAAATGTATTTACAAATCATATGTATTTAGTACACATGTATAAATAGGATTTGGCATTAAATAACCTACAATGGTTGATATGCCATAAAATCAAACTAAACCAAATCATATATATTTAATATGTACGTATAAACAGGATTTGGCATTAAATAAACTATATAGGTTGATATGCCATAAAGCCCAATCCAACAAAACCTAACCCAACCAAACCAAACAAATTTTGTATATTTGTTCTATATGTATAAACAGGATTTGGCATTAAATAACCTCCGACGGTTGATATGCCATAAAATCCAACCCAACCAAATCATATATATTTAATATATATGTATGAACAAGATTGGCCATTAAATAACTTACAATGGTTGATATGCCATAAAACCCAACCAAACCAAATCATATATATTTAATATATATGTATAAAGAGGATTTGGCATTAAATAACTTACAATGGTTGATATGCCATAAAACCCAACCCAACCAAATCATATATATTTAATATATATGTATAAACAAGATTGGGCATTAAATAACCTACAATGGTTGATGTGCCATAAAACCCAACCCAACCAAATCATATATATTTAATATATATGTATAAACAGGATTTGGTGTTAAATAACCTACAACGATTGATATGTCATAAAACCCAACCAAACCAAATCATATATATATAATATATATGTATAAAGAGGATTTGACATTAAATAACCTACAATGGTTGATATGCCATAAAACCCAACCCAACCAAATCCTATATATTTAATATATATGTATAAAGAGGATTTGGCATTAAATAACCTACAATGGTTGATATGCTATAAAACCCAACCCAACCAAAGAAAAAGCACTTTAATAAGTCCATTTGAAATAATGTTTAAAACGATTGTGAATTCTATTAATGTATTTGCTCTTAACAACTAATTTGTCAGTTTAAGCAAAAGAAATTGTAGATCGAACCTGTTGCCCATCGACTGGGACTGTAGAATACACCAACAAAACATTCTGATGGCAAGACTCTAGGAATACTGGCGAACTGTGGAATGAGGAGTACCCTTTCATTGCCATCGCTCCTTGGTTCACTCTGACCAGAAATAGTAGCACCTGATAGGGTCCTATCTATGGGTTAAATAGAACTAAACTGAGCACTTACACTAAACTGAATTGTTTGAGATAGAACTGTTTGATCATTTAACAGTGTGTAAACGAATAACTGATGCTTAATTGAATTCTTAGAGATACATTGCAATACTTGGAACCGTTTAACTTTGACATGCTAAATTGAATTGTTTGAAATAGAACTGTTGATATTTAAACTGTACTTATGCTAAAGTGAATTGTTTGAAATAGAACTGTTTTTATTTTTAAATGTGTATTCGTATTGGATAGAAATAAGTGAAGCCATTTAACTGTGTGAAAAAGAAAAAAGAATTTAGCGTTGTTTATAAGTATTAATCGTATACTTATATATATAAAAAAGATTTGACGTTGAATGACCTACAATGGTTGATATACCATAAAACTCAACCAAACCAAATCATATATATGTAATATATATGTATAAGGAGGATTTGACATTAAATAACCTTCAATGGTTGATATGCCATAAAACCAAAACCAAACCTAATCTGATCGAACCTGGAAAGAAACACTCTAAGACACATGTAGGTTCATTCCTATATTTTTTAATGTTGATCTTCTTGGACGTGACTTCGTTTGGGGTAGACAAGCCATCAGAGGTATACATCCGAGAGGAAATTGATATTCACAAATCATAATGATCCTATTTCCGAATTGACATAGGAATCGTTTTCATTCAGAACTGATACATTTTTATTGACAACCAAAAATACACAAATGTGTGGCAATGATCGTCTCTTGATATTTACGAGGATCATTAAATATGTTTCCAGACTTTTCGTATGGGCACTTTTATTGATGGTACACACATGAAACTCTGGTCTCCTTCGAACTAATCTCCTCCGGTTGCAATGCACTTGTTGTACCGTTCCAACAACTTCTCGAAGGCCCCATGGAAGTCCTCTTATGTGAGCGTGTCAATTACCTTCGTCACAGCCTCTCTCATCTCCTCAACTGCCTCATAACGACAGCCTCTGAGCTCAGGGAATAACCAAAAGTCACAGGGGGCAATGTCTGGACTAGAGGAAGGCTGAGGAACTGTCTTGATGCCCATCCTGGTCAAGTAGTTTGTTACACGGATGGAGTTGTGGACTGGTGTATTGTCCTGGTGGAAATGCCACCGACCCAATTTGAAGAGTGCTAGCCTCTTCCCAAGGAATCTCTTCCTGAACGCCCTTAGAACCTCAACATAGTAAGCCTAACCCTAACCCTTTGGCTAATTAACTCTGATGTATTGACTTCCTTACTCCTCCCACAACTTTCATCATCCCTCACAGACTTCCTGCCTTCCTTCAATCTCTTATGCCACTCAAAAACTGATGCTTGATTCATGTAAGATGCTCCAAAAGCAGTCTGAAGCATTCCATACGTTTCCGTGGCATTTTTTTCAAGTTTAAAACAGAATTTTATTGCATATCGTTCTTCTAAAGTGTCAGATTGTATTTTTGAAATTCATTAGCGGTGACCATCAGGCTTTAGTAGGGTGTATTCCATTTGCTGCTGTAGCCGTTCATTTGAACCTGAAATCATAAAAATTAATCAGTCATCTCATAAGATGTATAGCAATAACATAGTGAATTTTCAAGAGTCTACGGCAATTTTAAATGCCCAGACGGAAAAAGTCTGGAAACCTTTTTGAATGCACCACGTAACAACGCAAAACTCATTTATCTGTTCAGAATTTAAACGACAATACTCAGACTAATTTTAGTAACCTTTCATTTGAATTATCAAACAATTTTAAACGATAATTCATGCTCATCTGTTTGTATGTGGGGGGGGTCCCGTAGTGACGTGGCTGATGTGCTGGACTATGACATCATAGTAAGCAAGTTCGAATTGCAGTCGAAGTATTACATTCACTTTCTGGACAAATACCCTTAAGAAATGTACGAACCCCTTATTCTCCTATCTATGGGTTGAATAGTATCATGACTGTTCTTCTACAAGGATGCCATCGGTATTAAATAACCTACCAACCTTGATATGCCATTAGGCAAAGACACATAACCTACTGATATATATATATATATATATATATATATATATCATTAAGAAAAAATAACAAACCGGTCACATTAGGATTATAAATTTATTTCCATCCTGTTATGTGTTTTTGAAAAATCAAAAAACACGAAAAAAATTAACAGAACTTCTTCAGATCTTACCAGGAAAATTTAAATGTTCACTCTTGAATAGTTTTCTTGTCCTGATGGAATTACTCTCAACTCCGGTTTAACTGGACCAAATAATACTTATATATATGTTAGACTTCTTGATGATCCGTTAAGGTGAAACTTTAGTAGGAGATTTCCAACTCGCGATTTAAGTTAATTTTATAATTGGCTCCACTCGTGTTGAGCACTCTTGTAATTGTAGCATTGCAGTGTTTATGGAGGGTTTTAGTTTTCTTTTGACCAACTGACCGCATATCTCTTGATTTTTTCAAGTGGTGTGACGGGGTGGCCTTTTCTTTCTTTTTGTCCTATAATATTTTTTCTTTTTCCCCCGAGCGGTGATTCGAGATATTGTTATCTCTTGTTCCTGGCGTTTTTTTTTCTTTTTTTCTGGTACCGTGAATGCTGGTAGATATTAGATTAGTAAATAAGGGAGCCTTCGGGTTGCCTTCGACTATGGTCACCAACTTTACTTTATATATATATATATATATATATATATATATATAAAGTAAAAGTAAAGTTGGTGACCATAGTCGAAGGCAACCCGAAGGCTCCCTTTTCATTTGCTACTACACCGAGTTTTTGTGAAAGGCGCCACTGTTTTCCCTAGATTGCACCATTTTACCCTTGATCCGTATCTTACAATGCTGAGTGATGAGTACTATTTTTGAGTCTTTGGTATGACTCGACCTGGGATTGAACACCGGTCTCTCGGGCCATTTGCAAACACTCTACCCACTTGCCCATTTAATTTCACTTTCTAAGGATTTCTTTTGAATACAAGGATATGATATTTAAGCGAAAGTTTGTTCATTGATAAGTCGGGGGTGTTTATTCTCTAGTAGAGATTATGTGGAAAAATAGCAGTCTGTAGCTAAAAAACATTTTTCTTTATCTAATAATATTATTGTGATTTCTGTATCCGCTTTAGTTAATGTGGAAATAAATAGGAGGCGATAACATTGAAATACACAAACTCCAGATTATAGCAGTAACAAATTCTATTGGCATGGTCAACAAAAAAAGAAAAAAAAAGAAAAAAAAGAGATTCTAAACCACATTATAATTGGTTGTAGAGACCTGCCTCAAAAGAATGACAAAAAAATAAACATGGGGGAGCAGGAGTAGTGATTCACTGGGAACTGTGCAAACAATTTGATTTCGCACATATAAGCAAATGGGACAAGTACATGCATATGATGTTATGGAAAATTATGAAAAAAAAAAAAAAGAATTCAAATGGACTGGTACGATATTCCTACAAAAATTCCTAAAATCTTTCTATAAACTATAAAGTTATTTGAAATCTTGCAAAAAGTAATGATGATACGAAGCGTTTTGATTATTTTTTTCATTTTAATGATTGATTTATTGATTGATTTTAACGAGATATCGAACCGTTAAAACACGTTCATTGTACTTTCATTGTACTTTGATATTTACTTTCAAGGTACTTTCATTTCTACTTTTATTGTACTTTCATTTTTACTTTCATTGTACTTTCATCGTACTTTCATTTCACTTCTATAGTACTTTCATTTTCAGTTTTATTGTATTTTCATCACACTTTCATTTTCAGTTTTATTGTACTTTCATCACACTTTCATTTTCAGTTTTATTGTATTTTCATCACACTTTCATTTTATTGTACTTTCATATTCATATTGTTTCTTAAAAGTTCATTTTTTGCACACGGTCCTCTCGAATACGAATGATTTTAAACAGATTTATTAGACTCGCAGATGGAACCCTAATAAGTGCTACCACTCGACGTCAGAGAGGGACAGGGAGCAATCTCAATGAAAGAATACTGGGACTGGAGCCTCCCATGAGATGCAGTTCTTTCTGAGGGGTGTTTCTTGCCCATATGCAGGGGATACAGAATAATATACACTGTCTTATTACCTATGCTATATCTTGCATAATAAACCTTTTTGCTCATTTTGAGAAAATTCTACTTTTAATTTAGAAACGGACAACTAAGAACACTTTAGATTCTGAACTGTTCTACTTGTGAATATAGGATTTTAAAGCGTTATATTCCGTTTATAAAGCAATATATTACGTTGAAAGGATAAAGCTTTATAAAGCTGTGTAGAATACACCGACTGCATCTCTGCAGAGGGGTAAGACTCCCCCATCGAGTCTCCTTGATATGACATTGAACAATCTGATGATATGACTCCAGTAATGCTGGGACTTTGGGGAATGCAGAATGCCAGCCACTTCATTGCCATCATTCCCAGGTCCTCTATGGCACACCGAATGGTAGCACCTGACAGACTCGTATCAATGGGTCAAATAGAAGAGCTTTACTGGGTGCAAGCAAATGATTTATGCTAAATTGAATTTTTTGAAATAGAAATGTTTGATCATTTAACAGTGTGTAAACAAATGACTGACGTTTGATTGAATTGTTAGCGATACATAGCTATACATTGAACCATTTAGTTATGTTGACTTAGGCTAACTTAAATGGCTTCAAATAGAACTGTTCGATTATTAAACTATGTGTAAAAAATGGCTGTTTAATTGAATTGTTAGCAATACATAGTAATACTTGGAAGTATTTAACTTTGTTGACTTATGTTTACAAAGTAAGTAAAGTTGGTGACCATATATATTATTTGGTTTGGTTGGGTTTTATGGCATATCAACTTTTGTAGGTTATTTAATGCCAAATCCTCTTTATACATATATATTAAATATACATGATTTGCTTTGGTTGGGTTTTATGGCATATCAACCATTGTAGGTTATTTAATACCAAATCCTCTTTATACATAAATATTAAATATATATTACTTGGTTTAGATGGGTTTTATGGCATCTCAACCATTGTAGGTTATTAATATCAAATCTTCTTAATAGATATTGTCGTAACCTAATCAAAGTTTACTGAATGAGGAATAATCTAAGCAGAGGTTGTAAATGAAATGGAAATCTTTATAACATTAAACAAATACAATACTCGCCAACAGCGTGAAGACCGTAATCCCTTCTAGTTGTGTCTACTTAGCAAATTACCCACCTTCACAATTGTGTCCAACGTATTCATGAAGAATGGGACATACACTCTAATGTTCACCGTTAGGATATATAACTCATATTAATATATATATATATATATATATATATATATGTGTGTGTGTGTGTGTGTGTGTGTGTGTGTGTGTGTGGGTTTGGTTTGGTTTGGTTTGGATTCTTTGTTTAATGGCATATCGACATTTGTAGGTTATTTAATGCCAAATCTGTTCTCCTAGAAGAACAGTAGTGGTACTAGCTGGGAGGATCAGAGGGTTTATACCTTTCCCAAGAGTATTTGCTCGAACGTGAACGTAATAGCGCGACTGGAATACGAACTCGCTTACTACTATGTGCGTGTGGTAATTTACTAAGCTTTTTGCTTAGATGTGGCACAAGGCCATATGAAAGGGGCACCCAATGAGACTCGAACTACTATGTGTGTGTGTGTGTGTGTGTGTGTATATATATATATATATAATAAGGACATTTTAGATAACATTCTCAAACGAGCCTGAGCTCTTCTCGGCACACAGTTAAATGTTTTCAAGTATTGCTATATAACAGTCACAATTCAACATCAGTCATTTGTTTGCACACATAGTTTGTTCTATTTGACACATAGAAAGGACCGTATTAGGTGATACCACTCCGGGCAGAGTGGAACTGGGGGCAATGGCAATAAAAAGGTATTCGAAATCTCCAAAGCTGGAACCTCGCCATGAGATTGTTTTATGTCATATCCAGGAGACTTGTTGGGGAGTAGATCTTACCTCTCTGCAGCTTGGCTGGATGAGATATTACAACTATCGAGTATTTTTGTAGCATTGTATAAGACATGACTGTGTAAGTTATGCTTAACTGAACTATATATTAATAAAGACCGTGAAGAAGGGCAACTAATTCTGTTGACTTGAGTGGATGAGATATTGCTACCGAGTTATACGAGCTGCTTTCCTGATTTCAGAGTTTTATCCCTTAAAGTGGAGACGGTCCATTCTTGATCATAGCACATAAACTGTATTGTTTGCACTTACATACAGGCCAATGCCTTCCATCTGCAATTGACACTAATCACGTTGATCACTTCTCGACGTTTTCCTCAATTAAAGCAACCCCATACCAAATATAATCAAATACGCAATCGTAATAATGATTGTTTATTTGCGACACGTTAATAGCCCGATTGTTGACGTTCAATAAATGGCTCACAAAAATTAGAATAAAAAAATAATAATATCTGATCACACCTCGCTGTGAGAGCAAGAGTAGATTAAACTTGTACAGTTGGTTGTGATGTGTGAAAAGTCACGCCTCATTTTTGTATTAATGGTCGATGTAGTCGTGCGCATGCGTGGAATAACAGAGAACAATGGAGATCGAGAAAAAGAAAAAATAAAGAGACGCACGAACTGCGAGCAAAATATTCATTAGGTAAAAAGACTGCATGGTGGCGAATTGAAAATATGAAAAACGTTATAGAAGATTTGATTTTTGGTTTAACGAAAAATTTTCCGTTTTACTTTGTTGGGTATACCAAATTATTGAAAACATTCTATTAAACATAATTATAAAATCTACCACGCTACCTAACTGTCAGGATAGATAGCACACACACACACACACACACACACACACACACACACATATATATATATATATGATTACCTGTATATCTGTGTAAGTGTGCGTATAGAAACTATGTTACAGGGCAAGAAAACTAATATCTATCTATCTATCTATCTATCTATTCCTCCTGATTTTCATACACATCATTTTAAAACCCTAGAATTTTACTGGCATAATAGAATTTCGTTAAAATTGTTATTGAAATATAAAAGTTGTACTCTTCTAACATTGTAAGTTTAATAGATGTCTATTATGTACCATTCAAACGTAAACAGAGTTATCTGCCCTTCCTCTGGATGTTTTTAAACATATAATTCAGTTAAACATCAGTTACAAGATCATGTCTTATGTAACGCTACAAAGAATGCTCTTATTCTTCGAAGCTTCTGTGTAAGAAATCTGAACTTATTGATCCATTATCTCTCTCTCGTTAACTTATTACATATGTAATTGTAGAATAATGATAATATATAAACACACACACACACACATATATATATGTATATATATAAGTGGCGACACTAGCCTATTTTTGCTACTCGTGCCCCCCCCAACCTCTGTCAACTTCAGTTCCCAACCCGTGGTCCGTGGACCTAAAGTAAGTCATCATAGTTGCTATTGCGTGATTCTCCATTGTATAGCACAGATTGACAAACGTACCTTGCATGGTGTTTTGTTTTTGTAAACAATCAAGAAACTATATAATTTGTAGTCTTGTTAATACAGTAGATAAGATAATTTTTTTTCCTCTCAAAAGTATAGAAGAAAAGAGAAGATGTTCATTACTATGACGAGAAAAATATGTTTATTAGAATAAAGAATCTGATGACAATATACACAGACACAGCTAGTAGTTTCAATTTCGCTTAAAATAAAGATTATTTGTTGAAAATGTATTCAAATAAACAAATTTTAGTTACAAAATGTAATATATGCAACATTCATTAAAGAAATAGACACCTGTTAGTGAAAAAACGAATTAAAACACGCCGTTTAACCAACATTTACCATAGCGATGATGATGACGTCGGGACGGCTATAATTTGCTACCCCCCCTCTCTCTCTCTCTCGGTCCCTCTCCCTCTTCCCAAGACAGCTGTCAGCAGTCAGCAGTCAGAATGTGCTAAGATTTTTGAGCACGATGTTTGGGTTGCTCTTGCTATTGGCTACAGCCAAAAGCGGATTTCTCTAACATTACTGTTATTATAAGGGTCTAGCGCTCGGCACGGATTTGCGCGTGTTCAACATTATAGCCGATTTTATGGGTTGTTCAATGAATCTGACGGACAAAGACCATCCGTTCAAAACAGCATCGTTGTATTATTCCCAGATATATTTATGAACTTTTGGCTACTTAGTTATCGAAACTTGAATAGATACGTAATTTAATTGAGATCAGACTAAGTATGTTTGCTTGAAATTAATGGATGATTTTTAATCCATTTTGAATAACATTGACCGAGTTATTGGTCGTGCCGGGCACGAGTAGCACTAGTCCCCTCTCCGCCCCTGATATATATATATATATATATATACATATATATATATACACACACACACACATATATATATATATATATATATATATATATATAAATCTGATCATGGTGTAATGGTTATCGTCGTAGGAAATGGACACGACGATATGATTTCAAATCCTGGACGAGACTGATTGCATTTCACATAGCACTAATACCCTTGGGAAAGGTATGAATCCAATTATTCTCCCTCCAGCTATGGGTAAATAGTAGGACAGATTAGGTTCTTCAGCCTTGGTAAGGCAACTAGTCTAGGAGAAGGAAAATTCTGAATTAAAACCTGTTAAACTCCGCTTAAAAATTTACCTTGTGTCATATCCTGCCCGAGCGGAGGGGTTGGTAAATATGATAAATTTGATCATAAATATAATGATCTATAAATCTAATCTAAATTTTAACTCATTGATCCATGGTATACAAGGCCACGGTAAGGACAAACAACTCAACAAAATACTACATTAGCGCAAGGGAGGGAACCTTCAAACAAAGAATATACGCCCACAAACTTTCGTTCTCAAATAAAAAATACTCCAACAATACAACTCTATCAGCATATATTTGGAAATTGAAAGACAAGAATATTACACCAAGCGTAAATTGGGAAGTTATAAAAGCAGCCCCCGTCTATAACAAAATATCAAGAAGTTTACCTTGCCTCCATGAAAACGTTACGATAATCACCCATCCATCACAATATAGACTGCTAAGCTACAAACCAGAGATAATCTCAAAATGTCGGTACGAAAACAAATATTTCCTCATTATTATTTCGATATTTCCTTATATTTCTATCATCTCTGTTCACTTTACATGCTAAAGTTTCTTCCTTCTCTTTCACCATATCGCACATGTTTCTCTAACACCTTTCTTATTGCCACACCATCCACCAATCATTGCCGACACCACAATAATTATACAACAGAACCACCCACCGTGAGCATGACCTTCTTAATTGACCACTGCGGAATTGATTTTATCCTAGAGTCACTGTTTTCCCATGGTATGTAGAATCTTTACAACTCAAGCTTATGTTTAACCCATTGGTCTAAAACACTCTTCTCCGTATACATCATTCTTTTTCTGTAAATCTCGAATGGTTAGCATATCACAGCCATCAAGAATTTTAATGACAGACCTCTGTTCAAGTCTGTTACCATTTTGAAAAGCCTCAAAACAAATAACTCTGGGAGATTGATATAATTTTTACTATAAAACTTTTCAGATTTTATATTTATGGAAAAATTTTCGGAAATTTTTCCTTATATATATATATATATATATATATTACAACAGTGCATGGTTGTCACTATCTCACTTGTGGCAGACCAAACGCGGTATAATTTGAGGATTGCTCAATATCTGTGATTCAGCTATTACTTAATAATAAATAAATAAATATTAGTTTTTATATATATCTAAGAGGATGGATGCTTATCTGCGACTACTGGTTTCATGCCTTCTTTACGCGATAATCATCAGGCAGAAAAAGAAAGATTTTGGAGAAATCGAAAAATACAGTCAGAAGAATGTTTATGCACTCCTAAAAGTTTTCTTTCTCTACTTGAGGATTGACGTACAAAGAAGGCATGAAACCAATAGTCGTAGATAAGCACCCAGGCTATTAGATATATATAAAAACTAATATATATATATATATATATATATATATATATATATATATATCCAGTCAGTATCCAAAGACTATAGGTATGGACTATTCGTATTTAGAATATATAAGAGATTTTATATAAATCTATGGGCGTTCTCGATGTATGGCTCTTGTTATATATTCATTTTTAGGTTATATATATATATATATATATATATATATATTACCCCTGAAGAGGGATAACCCCCAACCACCATTAAGGCCTCCTGGAATCCTAGTTGGTAGCTAAGCTATCCAAGATCTAGCAACCAAATTATTACGTGACTTGCGATACTTCACTTTGGCCTTCACTGGGCTAAACGTTCGGTCGAAGAAGCCTAATCTTAACAATCGGCTCGTCATGTCATGCTCGACCATCTATATATGATGCTCCTAAACGTCATCTTAAAATTCCTCTTGTGGCACACAAATACCTGCTAGATTTCTGAGAAAAAAATCATGGAGAACGAAGGATACGTTGTCACTCAGAATTCGGTGAAGATTGTTTGTAAGAAAAGGTGTCAGAAATCTCTCAGGGGAAAATGATATGAGCAAGATGCTCCTATTTGCTCATATTGCCAAATGATATCTGCACAAACCAGAATATGTCCAATAAGGAGACATGAATTTATCTGGTATCTTTGAGATACAGGTGGAACACCCCATCCCGAACGGGGAACGAGACCTAAAACTAATCAACAACAAAATAAAAGAACTCGTTGCCGTGTAGATTTTTCTGCTTGGGTCGACCATAGACGGAAAATAAAATAAAAGAAACGAAAAATAACCAAATACTTAGATCTTGCCAGAGAGCTGAAAAACTATGGAGCATGAAAGTGTTGAAGGTGCCAACTTTAGTTTATGCTCGAGGAATGATACCCAATGACTTGAAAAAGAAACTGGGTTAATTGGGGATTAGACGAAGAATCGAGACTATTCAGACCACAGCACTGTTAAAATCAGCTAGAGTACTGAGAAGAGTCCTGGAGAGACATGCTGGCACTTAATCATGGTAAGTTTGATTTGGTTTCTTTGTCTTAATGGCATATTACCTCCACACATGGCCGCGCAAAGCAGGACGACCAGCTAGAACATACATTCAGCAACTATATGAGGATACGGGATGTTGTCCTAAAGACCTGCCTAGGGCGATGAACGATAGGGAAAAGTGGCGAGAGAGGGTCAGGGATATCCGTGTTACCAGCACGACATGATGATGATGATGAACAAAGAAAATAATTATTAATTTTATAAGAACAATAACGTATGCTCTGCGTGTTTCTTTAGGAGTTCCATTCTCTTTCATTTTAACTGCTCTTTTTGTTATTTGGTACAAAATTCATAATATTGTAAAAAATAATCAACATTAATACTAATACATAATTTTGGATATTTTTATAAGAGCATAACCCTTAAAGAAACAGGCTAAGCACTCATTTTGTCTTTATTGGTAAGAAATAACGGGCCATTGGCCTAATGAGAAGAGTGTTCACCTATAATCCGAGAGAACAAGGTTCAGTACCAGGTCGAAACATACCAAAGACTCAAAAAAAAAAAAAAAATGGTATTTGATTCCTCCTTGCAAGGGTAAAGTGGTACAATCCAGGGAATGGAGTAGTGCCCTCCTTTACACCTTGGTGTAGTAGCTATTGAAAAGGGAGCCTTCGGGTCAACCTCAACTATGGCCGCCAACTTTACTTACTTAATTTCCATAATAAATTTATTTCGTTTATTAAAGCTCGTCAAAGCGAAATAGATTTATTTTGGAAATGGAATACTATTTCTATATATCTTGTTTTTTAAACAAATATATATATATATATATATATATATATATATATTGTCATCCACATCCTGTATCCTCACATAGTTGCTGTATATATATATATATATATATATATATATATATATTACGTTAAGAAAAAACTAAAGACCGGTTAATCCAGGATTATAAATTTATTTCCATCCCATATTTTCAGTTTCTGGTGTGAACCAAAAACATGAAGAAAAAATTAATACAGTACTTCTTCAGACCCAATGGATAATTAATTAAAATTAAAATTAAAATTAAACCAGAATAAACACGTGGAGTGTAGGGGGAGATTTAGGAGTTACCTCCTCGTTTTATTGAATTTCCGTTTTATTTTAATTTTTAATTTTTCAAATTTTTCAAATTTCTTCTGTCAAATAAAATAAAATAAAACGGAAATTCAATAAAACGAGGAGGTAACTCCTAAATCTCCCCCTACACTCCACGTGTTTATTCTGGTTTAATTTTAATTTTGATTTTAATTAATTATCCATTGGGTCTGAAGAAGTCCTATATTAACTTTTTCTTCATGTTTTTGGTTCACACCAGAAACAGAAAATACGGGATGGAAATAAATTTATAATCCTGAATTAACCTGTCTTTGTTTTTTTTCTTAAAGAAATATTGCTCTGTAATAAATTGCATTGAGCTCTCTACCAGGAAAATTTAAATGTTCAGCTCATGAATGATTTTCTTGTCTAGAGGGAACTACTCCAAACTCTGGTTTAACCTGACCGAATATTACCTATATATATATATATATATATATAAACGGCTGAAGAAGAAAATAGACGGCAATTACACAAGAATGCTGCGAGCAATATTGAACAAGTCCTGGCGGCAACACCCCACAAGGCACCAACTATACGGCCAACTGCCTCCCGTCACGAAAACTATACAAGTTAGACGAACCAGACACGCAGGACACTGCTGGAGAAGCAAGGACGAACTCATCAGTGATGTACTCCTATGGACCCCCGCATATGGCCAAGCAAAAGCAGGACGACCAGCTCGAACAAACATACAGCAACTATGTGAGGATACAGTATGTAGCCCTGAAGACCTGCCAGAAGCGATTAATGATAGGGAGAAGTGGCGAGAGAGGGTCCGGGATATCGGTGCTAGCGGCACGACACGATGATGATGATATATATATATATATATGCAGGTATATTTTGTATTAAATAATTTTGTAATAAATATTTTGTATATTATATATATATATATATATATATATATATTATATTAAATATATATATATATATATATATATCTTCAGGTATATTTTGTATTAAATAACCGTGCATTGAGTGCGTGTGTGTTTTATTAAATTGGACAGAAACTTTGTGTCTGCCCATTTTATCTTTAACCCGTTCAGGTCTTTTTATGACTTTTGGATGGAATCAATTTCGGAAGGTAGCGTATGTATCCCAAGTACTCCACCCCCGCTGAATCCATTATCATGAAATGACAAACACGCTGACGAGTCAAATGCATTTATTTAAAGAGTACAAGGAAGAACAATTCGGCGGGGAATTTACGGAAAATATAATTTTTTATCGGGGGAAGAACATGTTGAAGGAAAATTTATAGAAAAAAAAAAGAAAGAGTTAAGAGGAAGGATTGGTAGGAAAAGAGCAACAGGCATATTAGAATGTGACTGCTATATTCCTAGTTGACCTTGTTTAGGGAGGGTTTGTTTGTTTGTTATATTATGGCATATCAACCTTCTCAGGTTGTTTTATACCGTATCCATTTTTCAGAAGGAGAGAAGTCGTACTATTTAACCCACAGGTGAGTGGATAAGGGGGGATCATACTTTTCCCAAGGGTTTTCGTACGAAAATGAGCATAATAGCGTGAGTGCAGTTAGAACTCGCGTACTACGATATTGCAGTCCAACGGTTTAACAATTACACCACCGGGACATCCACGGGAAGGTTTGTTAATCTTTATATTGTGAGTTTTACAAATTTGAAGGGATTTGGGGGAATTACAGAGGTGTTTTCAATTAGAAGTTTTCTGTATTTATAAATTGGGCACGAATGTACTTTGAGATGTTCAGTGATGAAACAAGTGTCAGGTAACCAAAACGTGTGTTCTGCTTTATCAAACATATTCAAAAGTGAAAATTCAGCAGATATATATATATATATATATAGAAAGAGAGGGAGGGGGGGAAGAATTAAACGTCTTTTGATTTTCACTGTTGGTTCTTTCGTAAAGTTCGTCTCTCGAGTAGTTCAAATAACGTAAGTGCTGACGAATCATGTGACGAGGAAACGAGGTTGTCACTTGATATCGGTTGTAAAAGAATTGACAAACACGTTGTTTCTGTCAGCTTTCACCATGGTTATTATTTCGCTAACAATTGAGTTAGGCCATTCTTTATAAGTTTCCAAACCGTCTTTCCTAGAAAGGACAAAAAATCTCTTCACTTTTTCAGGAATATAATCAAGATCCTAAAAAAGGGCTTCTAAAATATCTGATCCCTAAAATACATGCTCATGCTTCTGCGCACTTGAAATGTCACCCCATAAAAACAAAACTAAGAAAACACTAACTCTACATTCGTCTGTTTCAATCAAAAATAACCTTTAACCTCTCTTGTCATTCAAGTATTTATATCACTGCTGGGATGTGATGTTTGGGTAACGACATTATATTACACTAATGTTAGGAAGATGGTTGTGGACAAGGCAGGAATAGTGGATAATCTAATAAAGAAGAAAACGACAAATACTTGAAGCTATAATTAAAGAATATACATATACAATAACGAGAAAGAAAGCAAAAATGAGGACACAAGGAATTTGAGACAAAAATAACATCAACAAGCGTTCAAAAGACGAAAGAAATACGAGTTAGAAATATTAATAACGATGATTGACTAAAAAAAATCTAAATATGAACAGAGAGAATTCATAGTCAACTTCAAAAAGATAATCCTTTCTAAACATCCAAAGAAATCAACTTAGGAACAGAAATACAAAGAGTAAATTGTTGTCTACATTACACAAAAAATTAAGATAACATACATCTAACTTATCAAATACATTTACTGAAATGATATTAAAATATCTTGAAATACTAGAGATTAAATTCATTCTCAGATATCACCATTTGTTTCAACCACGGCCTCCTTAGTCGACCATAGTCGAGGGTGACCCGAAGGCTCCCTTTTCGATAGCTACTACACCAAGGTGTAGGGGAGGGCGCTACTCCATTCCCAGGATTGCTCCACTTTACCCTTGAACCGTACCTTATAATGCTGAGTGTTAAGCAAGGTGGTATCAAGTACCATTTTTAAAGTCTTTGGTATGACTCGACCTGGGATTGAACCCAGGTCTCCCGGGCCATTGGCGAACACTCTAACCGCTGGGCCAATGTCCCGGTCAAAGTAAATTTGGCAACCGTAATGATATATATATATAGTCATCCACAGACAGACTGTTTCGTTCTATCAGAACTCTTCAGTGTGGCTAGACACGCAGGACGCTCGGAGCCGGGATCGAAACCCGTCCAACTTTACGTTAGACTGTACGACTTCGGAATCCCCTGCAAACCTTTCCGATAGTCTTTTTTTATATTG
Organism: Sepioteuthis lessoniana; assembly: GCA_963585895.1. Lineage (NCBI taxonomy): Eukaryota > Metazoa > Mollusca > Cephalopoda > Myopsida > Loliginidae > Sepioteuthis > Sepioteuthis lessoniana. Next base: position 98,704,686 of record OY757918.1, read on the forward strand.
GTAAATGATGCCTTGTCTTTTGTACATCTTTGCTGTTGAACGGTGCTTTATTGGCTTCTCGTTTAACTGTTACCATAGACAGGGTCTTCTAACAGCCACCCTCTCGATCCAGGGAAGCGTTACATTCTCCAGACACTTGCTGTAGGCCACTCTGTTGAGTCTGAGACCATGTGAGAAGATGAATGAATGCATAATGTCTCTATAACAAGTAACCACTCCAAATACCATGCTGGGGACGAGCTGTTTGATTTTCATCCAAAAGAAACTAAATATAACCCTGTTCTCCTGGGTGGCGTCCGGCGGACGCTCTCCGAGACTGACCGAATCTCTTCTGGCTGCAAGATTGAAACTGACCGTTACTCTGTGGGTACCAGTGTATATATAGTTGCATAACGCCCCCCCATTTTCGGTTCAACCCACGTGAACTCTCAACACCCACGCATTGCTGCCTTTCTGTTTACACAGGTGAGTCTTAAAATCATTGTTTACTCAGCTCGAACCTCTGGCTCTGTCTAAGGTCAAGATGCAATATCAATGTGTCACCCCCAAATCTGTCCATCTTATTTAAGGACGGTGTTATGAGGGTCATTCAGTTTTTAGGGCTAATGGGATCCTTCTGATATATTTAGTAAACTTACTTTATTATGGCACACGTATCTATGTATAGGTTGCCCTGTGAGGAGCGAATTCACAACACTGTTTATGACCTGCTAGTATTTCTTCTTCCCTGTTTTCAAAATGAGAAGCTCCATGTAAAGATTTTGATATCTTCGTTCGCCAGCCGAAAGCCTTCAGCATATGCGATTAATAACGAAACACGAGATATCCTCTTTATTTCGGGACTAATAGGTCGCCCAGTGCGAATTTTTATTTTTAATTCCAGTTTTTTTTTTTTTTTTTTTTTTTTTAGATAGGATGTGTTTGTTATTGAGAAAGAGAAGAAAAGATAATGACATTAACTTACTTTTTAGATAATAAATGATAAATGCTGAAAATATTTAACGTTTTTTTTTTTTGTCTATTAACATTTTCAAATCAGGCTAAATGTTGCCATTAATTTTCAAAACAATAAACCGTCCAATCTATGGGGCTTAGAATATTCTGACTGTATCCCCTCTAGAAGGGTATGACCCCAACCCCAAAAAGTGGTGTCGTCGAAATAACGCTAAACTACATCCGATAAAATGGCTCCAGTCCGTTAAATCGGAGGCATATACAGGACCCTTTCATTGCTATTACTCCCGGGCCCACTCTGACCCGAACTGGTAGGACTTGTTCAGATCGTATTTACGGGTCAAATAGATCTCTTTAAAAATAGTAACGCATGATCTGATATAAGTGTCAATTCCTTGTATTAAACGACTCATTGGCCAGTATTCGCCAATGGTCCGGGAGACCGTGGTTCAATCCCAGGTCACGTCATACCAAAGACTTTAAAAATGGTACTTGATACCTCCTTGCTTAACATTCAGCAATATAAGTTAAGTATCAAGGGTCAAGTGGAGCAATCCAGGGAAAGGAGTAGCACCCTTCCCTACACCTTGGTGTAGTAGCTATTGAAAAGGGAGCCTTCTAGTCACCCTCGACGACGGTTGCTAACTTTACTTACTTTTACTTGTATTAAGAATAGTCACTTGTTTCCTAAATATCATAATCAGTTATATGTAACCATATAACTGTGGGCAAACAAATAAACATTATTAAAAAGAAATAACAACTATATAATTATTAGTATTTGATAGAAGTACTTGAAACTTTATCATTTCTGGAAAATTATTTGTATTAGATTGTACTCGATAACATTTAATATATAACATATAACACCAATAATCTAAATATAAATTATTTGCATTAGATTGTACTCGATAACAAATAAAATGTGCCAAAAACAGCAACACCAATAATCTAAATATAAATGTACAATTAACAGAATTCTCTCTCCTCAAGGCAAAAAGTAACCCAGTACAGGTTGAGATGCACTTAAACTCAATCCATCAGATCAAATCATCCAAATGTTTTTAAGAAGAAAATGTACAAATAATTTGAAAGAGAAAAAAGATGATGACATTAACTATCTAGATTATAAATAATAAGTACTTAAAATGATAGGGTTTGGTTTTATGGCACGTCAAACATTGATGGTTATTTAATGCCAAATCCTCTTTATGCCTATATCTTAAATATATGATTTTGTTTAATTGGATTTTATGACATATCAACCATTGCCAAATTCTCGTTATAAATATATATTAAATATATATAATTTGGTTTGTTTGTGTTTTATGGCATGTCAATCCTTGTAGGTTATTTAATGCCAAATCCACTTTATACATGTATATCAAATATATGATTTTATCTAGTTGGGTCTTATGGCATATCAACCAGAGTTGGCTCTTTAATGCCAAGTTTTCTTTATACGTATATATCAAATATATATGATTCGGTTTGGTTGGGTTTTATGGCATATCAACCAGTTTTGGTTATTTAATGCCAAATCCCGTTTATACATAAATATTAAATATACCTGATTTGGATTGGATTGGTTTTATGGCATATCAACCATTGTTGTTTATTTAATGCCAAATCCTTTAAATACATACATATTAAATATACATGATTCGGTTTGGTTGTTTTTTTTTTTTTTTGTCGCTAATTTGATGCCAAAATCCTATTTATACATATATTATAAATATACATGATTTGTTTTTTTTTTTTGGGGGGGGGTTCATGGCATATCAACCATTGTCGGTTATTTAATGCCAAATCCTATTCATGCATATATATTAAATATACATGAGTTGTCAACACATTTTGTGAATAACATTTGTTAAATGAGCCTGAGCTCATTCTTTTTTGTTAAAGGGTTCCGAAATATTGCTATGTATCACAAACAATTCAATAACAACATCTGTCATTTGTTTACACATAGTTTAATAATCAAATCGTTCTATTTCAAACAATTCAACTGAGCGTAAGAGAAAGTTAAATGGCTCCAAGTATTGTAATGTATCACTAACAATTCAATTAAACATCATTGATTTGTTTACCCACAGTTAAATGATCAAACAATTCTATTTCTGAAAACTCAATTTAGCATAAGTAATTTGCTTGTACACAAATGTCAAACAGCCTCTATTTGAACAATAGACAGAACCCTATCAGGTGCTACAACTCCAGGCCAAGTGGATCTGGGAATAATGGCAATGAAGAGGCAGTCCACATTTCCCAAATCTTCAGCTTTACTAGAATCCTACTATCCGTTCGTTAAGTCATATCAGGACACTCGTTGAGAAGCAATCGGTGAATTCTACAGCCCCAGATGACTGGGCTGTTGAAATTATCGGGTGAGTCAAAAATTTTGCAATATTTTGATGAGGTTCGATTTGGTAGGTCTAAATCTTTTTGCCGGAGTCACGAAGGTAAATTAAAACACAGGACGGTGATATTCTTCGAGTGCTTACTCGTCGGACTTGCCTCAACGGCTTGGAGCACGGTCTCGAAATCCTCAGATTTTGGGGCTACCTGATCTTGCAATGTGAGCAAAATATCTTCAACTATCTCGTTACTCAACAGTTATCAATTGCACCTTCAACTTCCGTGTAACAAGTGTTTTTGCTTGCTTTTGTGGCATTGAAGCCAAGTTCGAACTCGTAAAACACAAGTTCCCGAATTAAATGACGTTGCACGTTCATCTGCTGGCTTTGAAATCACCCACAGAGTGAAGAAATGCACAACGTGTCAGCGTACCAATTTTTAGGGTCCTAAAATCCTCAGAGGTTACCTATTACAGTTTGGGCTACCTTATTGGCGTTATACTAGAATGTTCCATTATATTGAGAAAGTTTTAACTCAGCTTCGTATTTAACTATTGTTTTTTTTTTTTCCTGTGCACAACTTTTTTCGGATGAGGTTAAATGATGCCAGCCATTTTCAAATAAAGAAAGTGGATAGGAATTAAAAAAAAAACGAAAAGAAAAAGACTTTATCAATTTTCAACTGAAATACGGGGCGTTTAGGTGTGTCTAAAATTGAATTCGTCGGGGATAGACGGAAATTATATATCGGACTATGATAAGAGAGATTGTTTGAGTGCAAATAAGCAATTGGCAAATTTTAAGTAAAAATAAGATCTTCCATTAAATCAAGCGCTTCTTGTTGGTTGGTGCATTGCATATGTCGGCCATTGAATACGAACTGTTCAGCAAGAGAATGGTGTTGTCAGTACGCATGCGCATGAATGAATACCTACTTTCCGTTATCTTTTTGCCACCCCTTCTCTTTCCCCTTCTCTCCTTATTGCGATACATTTCTAATAACATAAGTTGCCAAAGTGTTTTTTTGTTTGTTTATATATATATATATATATATATATATATATATATATATATATATATATATATATAAGAAAATTAAAAATAACAGTAGCAGAGAAACGCTCTAGGAGATAAAAGGGAAAAAAAACTTTTTTCTCCGCCATTACTTCATCGAAAAAATATAAACAAGGGAAGAAATGGGGGAAAAAAGTGGGGAAATAAAAATAGACAAAAAATGACGTGGAAAATGAATACGTTCTCATGGAAAATTAGAAGTACGAACTTAGAAATCGGATTGAAGAAAAGCTTTCCACTCACGAGTCCTTTAATGAAAGTTATAACGTGTAACGCCAACTAATTGATACATTTTTTCTTTTCTTTCTTAATTTTTTAATTCTTTTTATATTGCTTCTTCTCGTTTACTGTCACTCACAACTGAAGCAATGTGATGGGGACCGGCGAAGGATAATTTTCGTCTTTGCGCAGTAATTATTCTTTTGTGAATGTCTGTCATGAAATATATAGGATCCAGTGATATCGTATCCGCTTACTTTCAAGCCTTAACACCGGCCCACATTCGCATACACAAAAGCACACATATGATGGTGAGTCTTCATTTCTGGAAATCTCAGAACATGTTAGGGTCCCATTGATGGGTCAAATAGATTTGTTTAATCGTATTAGATAAGAATACTTAATGCCATATGGCGTGCGAAGGGGTTGGATATACATATATATATATTGACGTCTGTCTCTTCTCAACGTTCTGTTAGCAGGGCGTAGAATACGCTGACTGTATCCTCTGAAGAGGAGTAAGACCTACCTCTGTAAAAGGGGATGCCCTGAGTAGAAACTTCGTCTAATGATGAGGCACAAGTTGAAGACCTTCGGGGGAATGTGTAATAATACTTTATTACCATTAATCTCAGATTCACTATGATTCAGAATAATAGTCTGGTTCGGTTTAATGGCACATCAACCATTTTAGGTTATTAAATGCCAAATCCTCTTAATACATATATATATTAAATATTTATGATTTGGTTAAGTTGGGTTTTATGCCACATCACCCATTGTTGGTTATTTATGCCAAATGCTATTAATACAAATATATCAAATATATAGGATTTAGTTTGGTTTTATGGCATATCAACCATTGTTAGTTATTTAAAGCCAAATCTTCTTTATACATATACATTAAATATATATGATCTGGTTTGGTTGAGTTTTACGACACGTCAACCATTGTAGGTTATTAAAAGCCATATCCTCTTTATACATAAATATATCAAATATATATAATTTCAAAACACATTTTGTGAAGAATGTTTTTAATCGATCCTGGGCTCATTTTTTTACACACTAAAATGGTTTCATCGATTTTTATTTAATTCGAATAATTCTATTAACTATTAATCATTTCTTTGCCCACAGTTTAATGTTTTCAGGTATTGCCATGCATTACTAACAGTTCAATCAAACATCAGTCATCTGTTTATATATAGTTAAATGATCAAACAGTTCTATTTCTAGCAATTCAGTTCATAATGTCAAAAAAGTTCAATGGTTTCAATATTACTATTTAACACTAACAATTCAATTAAACACCGGTCATTTGTTTACACACAGTTAAATGATCAAACATTTCTATTTCACGCAATTCAATTTAGTCATTTTTTTGCACCCAGTTTAAATGTCAAAGTGCACTGTTTAAATGTCAAACAGTACTATTTGACTCATAGAAAGGACCCTATCAGGTGTTACCACTCTGGGGCAGAGTGGATCAGAGAGTTAGGGTAATGAAGGAGTACTCCCTATTTCTCAAAGCCCCAGCATTACTGGAGCCCTACTATCAGGTTGTTTAGAGTTATATTTAGGACACTCGTTTGGGGAACCTCACCCCTCTTCAGAGATGTAGTTGATGTATTCTAGAACCCCAGACAACTGAGCTTCGGAATGGTAGTGTATGTTAAGATTGCATCAATGTGTCAAATAGAACTTTATATAAAAAAGGATTTCTTGATACCTTATCATAGCATAATTCTTTTAATAAGAACGAATTTTTGTCGCTATAATCACTTCCTAAGGATTTTTATTTGTATTTTGAAACCATATAACTGTTGAAACGAAACGACTATTATTAAATCAATATGATTACTTGAAACCATACAATTATTAGTGTAAGATATGAATACTTTAAACCGTAGAGCCGAGTGACAATTATTTGTGTTAGATAGGAATACTTTATATATATATTTTTTCTTGTACTTGTATCAGCTTTCACCCTGGTCGGGTTGAACCGGCTTCCTCCCGAGCAAGTAATATATTGCTCATTGAAGAAGATACCTTGGGATTTGATTGAGGGAAGGGTCACAAGTCCTACCCGGAAAAAACGCCCTGTCTGCCGCAGATTTTCTACAGACGTATCAACAGAGCCACCCGAGGCCGCCGGTTGCCGGAACAGACACTTCCTGGATTTTCATTGGAGCCTCTTTAGCTGAGTTGTCGCCCTAATGCCGCTGGGTACCAGACCAATCCGCCCTTAAGTCCAACCCCTCCTCAACGTGGCAGGACGGAAGAAACGGGTTGTGTCAAAGCTATGCCGTCGGGAACTTCGGTTGCTGATAGGGCCGCCCACTTTATATATAGCTGTGAAGTATTTATTTTAAGAAGGAATTTTTGAAGCTATAATTGTTTACTAAGAATTATTATTATTAGTTGCTTGAAATTTGATATATAAGCATGCAAAAAACCTTGAAAAACAATTACAATTTGAATATAAATGTACAATAAACGTGATTCTCCATCTTCTTGGCATACAATTATCCCTAGAAGGTTGACATGCCGTTAGAATAAATAAATCACCCAAATATACACACAATTCAGGAATACACACATAAACACACACATAGAAGTAAGCAAATTACCCGACCGTGGTCTAGGGCGACCAGAAGACTCCTTATTCAATAAATACTACACCAAAGTCTAGGAGAGAGCGCTACTCCTTTCTTTAAATTGCTCCACTTACCCTTGATATGCACCTTATAAGGCTGAGTGTTAAGCAAGGAGGCGTCAAGTATCATTCTTTGAGTCTTTGGGATGACTTGACATGAGATTGAACTCCGGTCTTCTGGGCTATTAATGAAAACTCTAAAAATTATGCCTAACAGCCGGTTTTTTAGATATATATTCTGTGATCCATATTTGCTGTTTTCGCTCTCAAATTAAACATGTATGTCATCTAAAGAGACGAAGATTATACTCACAGCCGAAATAAATTTATAATGACAATTTAACCAGGGCTGAGGTTTCTTCCAGTTACATTGTATATGAGTTTTATTACACAAACCTGAAAAGGGATGTATAACAATAGCCATACATCGAGGTCTCCCATAGATTTATATGAAATCCCTTATATATTCTATACACGAATAATCTATGCCCATTGTCTTCGGGCGCCTACTTGATATATATATATATATATATATATATATATATATATATATATATAAAGTGTATAGATCACCATAAGTGTGTACCTTGCAAATTAAATTACTATGACCAGAAAATCCAGCAAACAATGCGCGTGACCTAAGGAACCTATGGACAGCTACTTTGACCTTATCAGGTTGAATTAGCTGTCCATTGGTGCATAGCGTGATTTCCCCCCACCGCCCTGGCGATCAAACCAGCGACCACGAATTCAGAGCCGAAAATCTACCACTGAGTAACCGGTCCACATTGCACACAAGCGATGCCAAATCAAATAGTCATTGTAATTGCATGGCCAATAATATTTATAATATAATTCCCCTACATAAATAGATAAAAAAAGGAAAGCGTGTACCTGTTTGAAAATAGGGGTGTCCTCGTGGTGTAATGGTTAAAGCGATGAACTGCGGAATCGTAGTACGCGATTTCGTACTCCAGTCGCGCTATTACGTTCACTTTCGGGCAAATACCCTTGGGAAAGGTATGAACCCCCTTATTCTCCCTCCAGCTATGGGTAAATAGTAGGACGGACTAGGTTCTTCAGCCTTGGTTAGGCAACTAGTCTAGGAGAAGGAAAACTCTGAATTCAAAACCTGTTAAACTCCGCTTAAAAGTTGACCTTGTGTCATATCCTGCCCGAGCGGAGGGGTTGGTAAATAGTACCTGTTTGAAAATCGTTAGATAATTGATAGCATATAACTGGGCAAATTATTTGTATTTAGAATAGTTATTTAGAAGCATACACTTAAAATTAACCAACTAACCATTATAGATGACTAAGAATAAATTATTCTTTGCTTCAAAGGTACCATGTAACCCAATACCACTTATCACATGGACAGGTAAGGAATAAGGTTAAGCAAATCCCGTGCCTGTGGTGTAATGGTTATCGTCGTAGGAAATGGACATGGCGACATGAGTTCAAATCCTGGACGAGACTGATTGCATTTCACATAGCACTAATACCCTTGGGGAAAGGTATGAATCCAATTATGATCCCTCAACCTATGGGTAAATAGTAGGGCAGACTAGGCTCTTCAGTCTTGGTGAGGCAAATAGTCTAGGAAAATGAAAACTCTGATTTCAAACCTGTTAAACTCCGCTTAAAAATTGACCTTGTGTCATATCCTGTCCGAACGGAGGGAGTTGGTAAATATGGTTAAACAAATCCTATTTCCATAACAATACCCTGAATGAACCAGAAGATTTCAATTATAATGTCTCCTGAAATGATAACAGTTTAACAATAAAGCAATATAATGAAAGACAAATGAAGAAAAGAATAGTTTAGTTTGATTGCTTTGTTAAAGGGCATATCAACCTTCGTTGACATGCCGAGGCTATCCGTGTAGAAAGACTGTAGAGGTAACATTTAACCAATAATTGGAGAGGATATGGATGTTCATACTTTCCTCTGCGGTATGTAAAGTGAAAAGTAATAGCTTGACTGAAGCTTGAACTCGCTTCCTTGGTTATCGCAGCCCAGTCACTACGCCACGAGGATAACCCCATAAAAGAAAGAAAAAAAAAAAGAAAGAAAAAAAAGACTGAAATGATATCTTTCTAGATGAGTACATAGAAAACAAACAATAAAAAGGGCACTTTTTTTTTCGTTTCTCTATTACGATTGTTGCTTAGCAGTACTGAAAATTTAATCAGATTGATGTATAGCTAGACAGAAAGATAGATAGATAGATGTATAGCTAGATAGATATATAGATATATAGATAGATAGAAAGAGAGAGAGAGAGTGTGTGTGTGTGTGTGTGGTTGGGGGGGGCGAAGAGTGAGCTGAAACTTAATACTCATATCATAACTTATTATCTATTTTAGATTACATTCCAGCCAAATGCATTTAATTAAAGATTTCGGTTGATATATTTTCGTCATTTAAATTACATTGATGGAGCCTTTTAGTAATAAAGTAATTTCCCCATGCCAAATCTCTGATAACATCTCCGCTTTTTCAAGATTGAAGATTTATACACAAGCATACATATGATCCTATAATTTGTATATTGTATCGAGGGCGAATCGAATGATTTCCTATATGGTTAAACATTTTCTTCAACGGAGACAAATTTCGTTTTAAAGTCAAAGAAAACTTTAATAAAACCTCAAAAAGAATATCGTACTCAAGTCAGGAAACTGGTTGGCTGGTTTTGTTTTACGGCATATCAGTTCTTTTCGGGTCATTTAATGCCGAATTAAATTTTAAAAAATTCATTATAGTATAAGTGTAGTCTTTGTTAATGAATCGTCAAATGTCAAAACAGTTCTATTTCAAACAATTTAGTTTCGCATAAGTACACAGTTTAAATGTAAAAAAAGTTCAGTTTACATCTATTTGACCCATAGATAGAACCGTATTGGGTTCTACACTCTGGGCCAGAGTGGACCTGGGAGTGATGGCAATAAATGGTTACTCCGCATTCACCAAAGCTCCAGTATTACTTGAATCTCACCATCAGATTGTTTTGTGTCATATCAGGACACTCGTTGGTAGTGGTGGGGTATTAAGTCTCTGCAGAGAAGCAGTCAATGTATTCTTGAGCCCCAGCCAATTGGGCAAGATGGAAACTGGAATTTAGTATTGAAATTTGATGGCATATAATAAATAGTGACAAAAATTATGAAAAAAGTAGATAATAGTTATAGTGGTACGCTAGTAAGTTACTGGACATTTACGTTAATGGTTAGAGTGTTCGCTAATGGTCCAGAGACCTGGTTTCAGTCCCAGGTCGCGTCATACCAAAGGCTAAAAAAATGGTGCTTGATCCTCCTTGCTTAACAATCAGCATTATAAGGTACGGATCAAGGATAAAGTGGAGTAATCCTGGGAAAGGAGTAGCGCCCTCCTCTACACCTTGGTGTAGTAGTTATCGAAAAGGGAGCCTTCGAGTCCCCTTCGACTATGGTCGCAAATTTTACTCTTGTGTACCATATTCGTAAATGAAGAGTGCTTGGTATAAATGGTAACTTCAATCATACATCTTAGATGCATCAGGGAGGTCTTCAGTGATGCGCTGTCTTCATTGCCGATTTCGGGTTATTTCTGCATCATATCAGCTCCGACAGTAACCCCGGCATGACTGAAAGAGCCAAGCCGCCTCCGTGATCGCGACGTGCTACGCTCGTGCCTCTACCAAAGCAAAGAAAAAATAATAAAAGCCAGACTTCGGCCGTTCTTATAGACATCTGTCTTTTAATAAACAACCAATGAAAACAGGGCATTCCACACTCCTCTGCTCTATATAATACCATCTTTACCTCATCCGGTTTCGCCCGGCTACTTCCGGAATCGGTACTGAGGTAAGATGTTATTTTAATACTCGTCCGTGTCCATGATTTACACTTCACTAGACTTACACGAATCTCCCGCCAAATCTGTCCTATACTAATACTTCTAAACTAACATGAATTAAACCCCCACTCAAAACTATTCAGTCAGTCTTTAACTCTTACCTTATACCCTTATTCGAAGAAAAAAAATACTCCCGTTTATTTGGCTCACGAGATCATTTGCTACAGATTAACTCATGCTTTTTGCCAAAATTTCCCTCCCCGTTTATCATTAATCTATGCTCATATTACCAATCTAATGCATATTTCTCAAAAAAAACAAAACAAAACAAAACAAAAAAAAAAAACGCTACTCTATTCAGTTTTACTCTTGTGTACCATATTTGTAAATAGATAGTGCTTGGTATAAATGGTATGGATTGTATAGATCTAAAATACGATAGTGTAGATAGTCAGACAACAGCGCTTCACAAGTGTCAATTTTTCGCTTCTAAATAACTATTCAAAATACTAAATAATTTTCCCATTCATATGCTATCAGTTATCTAATAGTTTTCAAAAACGGTACCCTTTTTTCTAACTCAAAATGGCAACGAGTCAAACAACTCCAGATATGAACAGAGTTCTGTCATCAAATTTTTGGTGACTGAGAAGTACAAACTATGTGAAATTTACAGAAGAATAGGCGATGTTAGCGGAGAAGCCTGTTTTAGTCAAAAAATCTTGACCAATGGGCTAAACACGGTTTTGCCACTGCGTGAGTGAGTCAAAAAAGAAGGCTGTGGAGTGAAAACACACTGACTTCCAGGTAAAGAAATGTCCCGGGCGCAGCAGTGGGAAAAGTAGATCATTCTGACGATCTTTTCTGAGATAAAAGAAATTATCTCTATAGATTAATTTGAAAAAAAGTACTCCTGTGAATAGTGTTTTCTGCTTCCAACTCCTTGCGCAAAATGTAACTTATTTATTAAATTACTCTCTGAAATATATATATATATATATATATATATATATATATATACCGTGCCTTGCAGGGATTTCCTTGACTCTCTCTCGCCATTTATCTCTATCATCCATTGCATCCGGCATGTCTTCTAGACTGCATTACTCTGTCCGTACAGAGCTATTGTAGACAAGTTCAAGCTGGTCGTCCTACACAATCACGTCCGTGTGAAGGAGTCCATCGGAGAACGTTGCTTATAAGTTCATCCTTACTTCTCCAGCAGCGTCCCGCGTGTCTTTTCCGTCTTATTTTGATGTTTTTAGAAACAGGAGATAGGTGGCCGTACAACTGCTGTTTGGTGGGATGTTGGTTCGAGAACTTGTTCATTATAGCTCGAAGCATTCTTGTGAAATTCCTGTCTAGTTTTTACTCTCTACGTTTAATCAGCGTCCATGTTGTGCGTCCATAGAGTAGAATTGACGACCGCTGTTTGGAGAAAATTACGTTTTGTTTTATCGGTTAGGTCTGACTTCTGACCGATAACCTAAATACACACACACACACACACACACACACACACATATATATATATATATATATATATATATATATATATATATATATATATATATATATATATCAGCTCTGGTACATTTTGTTACCAAGTTACATCAATGACATGCAATTGTTTTTTTAGGTATGTGAAATAATTGAATACTTCTTAGACAGAAATGAAATGATCTTATAGAAGATAAATTGGCTTTATGTCTAAGCTAGTTTACTTATATATATATATATATATATATATATATATATATATATATATTTATCTATTATATTTATCATTATATAATTATGTATTATTATTTATATATCTATATAAGATCTGAAGAAGTCCTGTTAATATTTTTTCGTGTTTTTTGATTTTTCAAAAACACTTCACAGGATGGAAATAAATTTATAATCCTAATGTGACCAGTTTGCTTTTTTTTCTTAATGATATATATATATATGTGTGTGTGTGTGTGTGTGTATGTGCGTGTGTATATGCGTGTGTGTGTGTTTGTATGTGTGTTGAAAGTCACTCAAAAGCTTCAGTCTAGTAAATTAAGTCAAATATGGAGTACTCATTGAGAACCGAACTCACTAACAATAGTCAGTTAGTCTAGCTTGTTAACCATTATCCCACACGATACATCCGGGGGTGTCCTTGTGGCGTAATGATAAAATCATTGGAATCGTAGTAAGCGAATTTGAACTCCAGTCGCGCTATTACGTTCACTTTCGGACAAATACCCTTGGGAAAGTTATAGAACCTCCTCATCTTCCGATTTATTGGTTTAATTGTACCACAACTTTTCTTTTAGAAGGGTAGATTTGGCATTAAATAACCCAAGAACGTTGATATGCCATTAAACAATAAAACAAACAAACGAGGCACCCATGAGTTACAGAAAGGCATTGAAACATAATCTGTGTATGTGTGTGTGTGTGTGAGAGAGAGAGAGAGAGAGAGAGAGAGAGAGAGAGAGACTCAGTCGATCTGTGCATAAATAATCTCGTCTTAAAAGGAAATATCTTAGTAAATCTATTAAAATTAATTTGTGACATTACACCCTTAGGACTACGAATCTTCTCTTGGAACCTATGCGATAAAAACTAATTTTTACTCAAATTATATACGATGATGTCATTGTCAATGCCAGAAGATCTTATTTTATACTTCATGATACATACGTCCCAGTAAGTATCTCTGCAACGTACATATACCTGAATATCTAGAAGCCTCGAGATATATATTTCTCAGGAGTCTTGAAAGAATCAAATCAAGTTAAATACTTATCTTAGCTTATTTATTAAAAAGTGAATTTCTAGTTTTCCGAATTACATGGCGCCTTCAATAAGTCTCCAGAATTTTTTTTTAATAGGCATTTAAAATTGTCGTAGACTCTTGAAAATTCATTATGTTATTGCTATATATCTTATGAGATGACAGAACAATTTTTATGATTTCAGCTTCAAATGAACAGCTACAGCAGCAATTGGAATACACCCTACTAAAGCCTGATTGTCACTGCTGGTGAATTTCAAAAATTCAATCTGGACGTGAGGAAAAACGAAATGCAATAAAATTCTGTTTTAAACTTGGAAAAAATGCCAGAGAAACGTATGGAATGCTTCAGACTGCTTTTGGAGCATCTTGCATGAATCGAGCATCAGTTTTTAAGTGACATAAGAGATTCAAAAAAGGCAGGGAGTCTGTGAGGGATGATGAGAGGTGTGCGAGGAGTAAGGAAGTCAATATACCAGAGTTGATTGGCCAAAGGGTAAGGGTTAGAGTTATTATGTTGAGGTTTTAAGTGAGTTCAGGAAGAGATTCAATGGGAAGAGGCCAGCATTCTTGAAATCGGATCAGTGGCATTCCCACCAGGACAATGCACCAGTCCACAACTCCATCCTTGTCACAGGCTAATTGACCAAGATGGGCATGAAGACAGTTCCTCACCCTCCTTATAGTCCAGACCTTGTTTCCTGTGACTTTTGGTTATTCTCTAAGCTCAGAGGCTGTCGTTATGAGACAATTGAAAAGATGAAATTGTGACGAAGGTGATTGACACGCTCACACAAGAGGATTTCCATGGGGCGTTCCAGAAGTTGTTGGAACGGTACAACAAGTGCATTGCAGCCGGAGGATATTACTTCAATGGGGTCTAGAGTTTCATGTGTGTACGATCAATAAAGGTGGCCGTACGAAAAAAGTCTGGAAACTTATTTAATGATCCTCGTACGTCATTTCAACATACGGCAGATCAAAATGTTTTATTTGAACCCCGCCTAAAGCAACAAACAACAATAACAAAAAAGATAAACAAACAAAAATCACACGACATCACAATGGTATTGTTCCTTTCAGGATTACACTGACTACATCCCAAGCAGTAGAATAACATTCCTCCACCAAAAAAAAGAAAAAAAAAAGGAAAAATGAAAATTAAAGAAAAAAGGGGTTTCCTTGGTATGACACTAAACTGATTCTGATGGTGAGGCTCCAGTTCTGGGACTCTAAGTTCGTGTAAAGATCCTTTCCTTTTATTATTCCCAGGTCCACTCTGATTCGGAGTGGTAGTATCGGTTAAGGTCCTATTTAGGGGTCAAATAGATCTGTTTAAAAATTATTTGTACTCGATAAGGCTATTTGCAACCCCGAAATACTCTAACCCTAAAAAAAAAAAAAAAAAAAAAAAAAAAACTCTTAAGAAACAATTATACAAAAAAGTTTACATAAATGTATCAAAGAAGCAATTTTTTCAGATCTTGGTTTAAAATAAACCTAGACAGATTGACAGGCCGTTAAAATCAATCAATCAATCAATTAGTATCAATCATTCATGCGATCAGTAAAAAAAAAAAAAAGTATGTATTGACCCAACCCCTCTGAACGAGCAGGATGTGACACAATGATGTAAGCAGAATCTGAATTCAAATTTTTCCTTCTCCTAGGTTTGTTGCCGTGTCCAGACTAAAGAACAGAGCCTGCCAAACTATATACCTTACCCAGCAGGGTGGGCTGTAGAATACAACGACTTCTTCTCTGCAGAGGAGTAAGACCCCCCACCAAAAAAAAACCCCCAAAAAACGAGTGTCCAATCATGACACTAAACAATCTGATGGTGAGGCTCCTGTAATGTTGGAGCTTTGAGGAATGCAGAGCACCCTATTATTGCCATCGCTCCCAGGTCCAGTCTGAGCCAGAGTAGTAGCACCAGATAGGAGCCTATCTATGTGTCAAATAAAACTAAACTGTTTATTTATGCTAAAGTGAATCGCAAGATATCGGACAGTTTTGATATTTGAACAGCATATTTATGCTAAATTGAATTGTTTGAAATAGAACTGTTTTAGTTGTACAACTTCAAACCTACATACAGCAGCTCTGTGTGGATATGGGGTGTAGCCCTGAGGACCTACCGGAAGCGATGAACGATAGGGAAGGGTGGCAAGAGAGGGTGAGGGATACCCTTGCAGATGGCACAACAAGATGACGATGATGGTATGTATAAAATAGATTTGGCATTAAATAACCTACAATGGTTGATATGCCATAAATCCAAACCAAACCAAACCAAACCAAAATATGTACCCACAGTATGTCTTCAGCGTGTACAATTTGCGACAAAGTAGCAATTTTTAAGCGGAGTTTAATAGCTTTTGAATTCAGAAATTTCCTTCTCCCCAACTGGTTGCCATACCAAAGTTACACCTCACTGTCTGTTTTTATTTACAAATAGTTGGGTATTAGTGCCTCGTCAAGTATTTGAACTCTGGTTGTCGTGTCCAAAACACCACGGCTACATAATTAGGTCAGCTCTTTTAACGGGTTTGAATTCAGACTTTTCATTCCCCTAGATGAGTTAACATGCCATGATTACAAAGGCCAGTCTGCCCTACTATTTGCCCATAGTTGCATTGATACCATTCCCAAGGGTATTAGCGCTTTGTGAAATGCAAACAGTCTCGTCCAGAATTTGAAGTCGTGTCACCGAGGTAATTTCCAACGACGATAGCCATTACTTCACGGGCATCTCTAAATTAGTGTACGCATGACCCAAATCGCTTAGAAATGAGAGATTTTCGTAGTATTTCTTTTAAATGACAGATTTTCGTAGGATTTTTAAAATGAGATATTTTCGGAGTATTTTTCGAAATGGCAGATTTTCGTAGTATTCTTTAAATGAGATATTTTCGTAATATTTTTTAAAACGAGATATTTTCGTAGAATTTTTTGAAATGAGAGATTTTCGCAGTATTTTCTAAAATGAGAAATTTTCAGAGTATTTCTTAAAATGAGAAGTTTTCGTAGTATTTTTTAAAACGAGATATTTTCGTAGTATTTTTTAAATGAGATATTTTCGTAGTATTTTTTAAAATGAGAGATTTTCGTAGTATTCTTTAAAACGAGATATTTTCGTAGAAATTTTTGAAATGAGAGATTTTTGTTGTATTTTTTAAAATGAGAAATTTTCGGAGTATTTCTTCAAATGAGAAATTTTCGGGGTATTTCTTAAAATTAGATATCTTCGTAGTATTTTTTAAAAATAAGAGCTAGTATTAAAATACTTGATCTAGGGATTTAAGCTGTTTTAATGAATAAACAGATAGATGCTCGGAAGAAAATCTTTTTAGCGAATTAGAGACTATTCAAGGAACTCTCCAAAAGGAGAGTGTAAAAGCAGTTGAAACTGTTGCTTCCAATAAAGATAATAGAAACGGTGAGATTGACACCAGGGAGAAAAGCTATCAATCTTGAAACAAAAGTCTTCTCTAAAGAACGAACAGCAACGCAAGAAATCAATAAATTAAAATTCCACCAGTGACGGCATGGATTTTTCCCCAACCTGTTTGGAACGGTGACTTAAACAATGGAGACAGAAAGATGGGCGCCATTTTTAATCTGATGCCAATTTCAATCAGACGTCGTCTGAGACAGAGACAGAGAAATAGAATAAAAATAAAATCCTATAGATTTCAGTAAGAAGTAGAATCAAAAGGCCCGGATGTTATCCTGTGTGAAGATTCTCATAATTTAAACACGTTTGTTACTACTATCTTCTTAAAATCAGTTTTCAGTATATATATATATATATATATATATATATATATATATATATATATATATATATATATATATATATATAGTTCTTTCTTTCTTTCTTTCTTTCTTTCTTTAATCAAATTGTCCTTTTGTCGAAGCAAGGAAAGAATGAAGCGAGAAGTAAAGGCAAGATAACGAAAGTCGCGCAATTCTTACTTTCATTTAAAAAATCAAAATCTCTGAATTAATTTTATTTGTTGTTTGTTTAGGTCTTATTGCATATCAACCATTCTAGGTTATTTAATGCCAAATTTATTTTTATACAAATAATCAGTTCTATTTCAAACAATTCAGTTTAGTGTAAGTATATAGTTTAATTTTCAAAAACATTTCTATTTCAAACTATTCAGTTTCGTCAAACAGTTCTAATTCAAACAATTCAGTTTAGTATAATTATAGATTTTGTTTACCCACAGTTAAATGTCAAAAAATTTCTATATCAAACAAGTGAATTCAGTGTAAGTATAATTTCAATGTCAAAAACAGTTCCATTTCAAACAATACGCAGTTGAAATGTAGGTACACAATTTAATTGTCAAAAACATTTCTTTTTCAAGCTATTCAGTTCAGTCAAATAGTTCTAATTTTCACAATTCAGTTTTGCATAAGTATGCAGTTAGTTCTATTTAACCCATAGATAGGGACCTTATCAGGTGCTACCATTCCGGGTCAGAGTGGACCTAGGAGTAATGGCAATGAAAGGGTGCTTCGCATTCCCCAAAGCTCCGGCATCACTGGAACCTCACCATCAGATTGTTTAGTGTCATATCCAGGATACTCGTATCCTCAACTCGTACTGACAGCATCGACTTTCTTTATTCTCTTTCACCATCCCTCCCTATAACCCATCGCTCCTAGCAAGCCCTCTAGAGTGCATCCAGAGTCCGCAGCTGGTGTATACGATCCCTTTCTGGTCAGCCAAAATCGGCACGTTCATCTGGTGGAGTCCTTAAGCGAAAGTCACTTATGAATTACTCATTAGTTGTCAGCATGTCTAACTTGGAAGATTTGTGAGATGGGAGGTAAGTAGCTGTGCCGGTCCTGAAATCTTATCTCTCTGATAAAATAAAGCGGGAGTTGTGACTGTGTCGATACTCCTGAATGGAAGCACCACTTGGACTATGAAAAAATTCATGGAGAAAAATCTAGATGGTAACTCCTCATGAATGCTTGACCCAGTCGGCTTGGGCTGAAAATACAACTACTGCTTTTCTGTAGGGGGGTAAGACTCCTCCAACAAGTGTACTGGATATGACATTAAATAATCTGATGGTGAGGTTCTAATAATGCTGGAACTTTTGGGAATGCAGAGTACCCCTTCATTGCCATCGTTCCCTGGTCCAGTCTGACTTGAAGTAGTAGCACCTGAGAGGGCCCTATCTGATTGGGGTTGGGTTATGATTTAACAAACATCAACTCGAAAAAAGCGCTTCACGTCTAAACCATTTTGGAGGGGGTTAAAATAGACTGACTGCATTCCGTGAAGGCTCCTCCACGCTAAAAATAGGTTCTCTGGGTATTATAGTAAACTGCTTCTGATGGTGAAGTTCCAGTTTTGGGTGTCTGGGGAGTGTGAAGTACCTCGTCCTTGTGATTACTCCCAGGTCCACTCTGACCTGGACTGGCAGAATTTATTAGAATTCCATTCTCGGCAGGGTTAGGGTCTTATAGATCTCTATAAATGTGTTGTATTGATTAATTTTAACGTCATGTCAACGTAACTAAGGTTATTTTATGCGTAGATGTTGGAGAATCGTGTTCATCGTTGGTTCACCTATTTTGGGGGTATTAGTTTTTAAGAACTTTTTTTTGCAAACGGTCCAATCGAATACGAATAATTTTGAAACTATTCTATTTGACTCGTCGATGGAACCCTAATAGGTTTTATCTCTCTCGGTCTGAGTGGACCTGGGAGTAGTGGCAATGAAGGATTATTCCTCATCCCCTAGAGTTCCAGTGGCCTTTCCATTAGATACAGTTTAGTGTCATATCCTATCTTAATCTGCCCACGCGATCTCCTATCTTACTATTTACCAACCCCTCCGCTCGGGCAGGATATGACACAAGGTCAATTTTTAAGCGGAGTTTAACAGGTTTGAAATCAGAGTTTTCCTTCTCCTAGACTAGTTGCTTCACCAAGGCTGAAGAACCTAGTCCGTCCTACTATTTACCCATAGCTGGAGGGAGAATAAGGGGGTTCATACCTTTCCCAAGGGTATTTGCCCGAAAGTGAACGTAATAGCGCGACTGGAGTACGAACTCGCGTACTACGATTCCGCAGTTCATCGCTTTAACCATTACACCACGAGGACACCCTAGAGGGGGTATCTTACCCTTCGGTAGGGGATACAATCACCGTATTGCACGTCCACAACAGAAATGCAACGGATTCGGCGATAGAAAATTAGATTGAGGTCAGACAAATTGTCGCTAATAATGAGTAATGATAATGAGTGATGATGAATCTACTTAGGGAAATCAGAATGAAATAACCCAAGGGTTGACGTAAGAACTTTGGGGTCCCAGGGGCAAGCTGTGTTGCCGTTTGCTATCTGACTCCATTCGTGGTTATTCTATTCTTATCCCACTTTGGGTAAGAAGGCCGTAAAAGAATTATATGAAAGAAGATAGTAATGTTATATTGTCATCAGCTGATTCATGCAGAAATATACACATATATATATACTCATGTGCCGTATCATAACGACACAATAATTAAGACAGATGCAATGACAAAGACGCAGGAAGGAAGACGCAGGAAGACTTCTTTACAAAAATATATACCTCTCACTTTATTGCAAGGGTTCGAAAGGGTTGTTCAAGGGTTGCATGTGAGAGGGAGCTGGAGATCGAACATAAACTGTAATATTTTGACCCCATTGTTATGACCGTCACGTTGTGTCTTTCTTGTTCTCCTGATGCTGGGGTCCACTCCATCGGGGTTCCCGAGGCCCCCCTCGGTCGGGTGTGGCTTTCCCTACCACACCTCGTCTCTAACTGTCTTGAACCCAACTGGCAACTGCTTCTTGGACTCGAACTCAACTGAGTTAAATAATAATTCAACGCCCACACGATCGCCCACTGGATCTTTGAAGTCGAATGTTTAATCGTCATCAAGCGGAAATAACTGTCATGCAGTTCAGAGGTCACTCTCTTCCGGTGCATCAGTCTGTATTGGCACAGTGGGACCTTCACCTTGTCCCATATTATAAGTCTTAATCTGCCCACGCGATCTCTTTCGATTACTGGCCATTGGAATGTGTCCTCTCCTTCCGGTGCATCACCTTGGAATAGCATTTTTGGGGAGTCGGGTCGAAGGTCAAAACATAACAGTAACAGATAGGCGACAAAGACATTTTTTATATTTTTCCTTTATTTCTGGGTTCAACAACCATTCAATGCGTGAGGAAATTCTCCCTGAATACAATTGAAATGGTTGTATCCCTTAGTTAAGGTGTTGCAAATGCGTTAGTCGTTTCTTGGGTATATATCTGTCCTTATTCGGTATTTAAAGCTGTAAGAACATGTTCGGTATATAAAGCTTTTGCGATGTGTTAGTCAGTTTTGGGAGTTCGTCTAACTCTGGTGTTTTAGTCATGGGATGGTAGTGAAAGAGACAACTGCTACCAGTGGAAGGGTTAGCCCATGCGTCGTCTAAAGACTAACGCATGTCGTCCCCCACCAGTTATCAAGGTGTTATCACTTCGTTGGTCGCTGCTGAAAGAAAACGAGATTCCTCTTTTTGTCGGGATGGTCCCTTTTCTTTGCACATGCGTCGCCCTTATTCCTGTCAGAGGCTTCTGGGAGTTTCTGCATATTTTAATAATTATTTTAATTCAATTTAATTAATTAATTTATTTATTCCCTACAGAACTAACCAACAAACCAAGTAGGTCTAGTTTGTGATCATCATCATCATCATCATCATGTCGTGCTGGTAGCACGGATATCTCTGATCCTCTCTCGCCACTCCTCCCTATCGTTCATCACCCCAGGCAGGTCTTCAGGACAACATCCCGTATCCTCACATAGCTGCTGAATGTATGTTCGTGCTGATCGTCCTGCCTTAGCACGGCCATGTGTGGGGGTCCATAAGAGTACATCACTTATGAGTTCGTCCCTGCTTCTCCAGCAGTGTCTTGAATGTCTTGTTCGTCTAACTTGAATCGTTTTCGTGATAGGAGGCAGGTGGCCGTACAGTTGGTGTCTTGTGGGGTGTTGCCGCCAGGACTTTTGAACAAGTCCTGAACAAGTTTGTGATAAATAAGGCATTGGCAATTGCAGACGGTCGATTACCCTCTAAAATGAACATCTACAGTAAAAAAAAATATTCGGTCGACGTGAATGGATGGTACGAAGCTTACGAATTAATTCACTTTCGTCTTTCTCGTTTATATAAAACTGGGATACACTGTATTTGATAAATTCAAAACGTCATATAAATCAATTTCTTTCGGGCTTTTAATTATTGGTTTTTAACGTTTCCACAAAGCCAGTAGTTGTTTGATGAATAATTTATTTTGATTAGGAATAAGATACTAATTAATTGTTTTTACAGAGGATCGTTTTTTGGTTTCTTTGTTTAACACTATATCAAACTTCAAGGGTTATTTAACGCCAAAGCCGTCCTAGTATAAGGACAGCTATGATTCTATTTAATCTACAACTATAGGATAAGAGGGTTCATACATCTCCATAAGGGTATTCGTCCAAAAGTGAACGCAATAGAAAGACTGGAGATCGAACTCATTTACTTGGTGGTTGCAATCCAGCACTTTAGCCACAACACCACGTTATGAAGTTGGAGTATCACTTGAACTTGAACAGAACTCCAAAACCGTTGATCGTCAATTTTATACGAATGATGCAAAGAAAGTTTTAAGACTAATCGTGTCTGCGCAAGGGCCCGAATTGCCCTGAGAGTTGAATTGAATCACCAATTCGTTCTCCTTCTCTTGACGTTCGTGTTTTGTAGATTAGAACTACTATAATACGTTAATTTTAAAACAGGTTAAAAAAACTAAGAATTTCAGTTTTAAAGAATTAAAAAAATTGAAACCATAAAATGATAACAGCAATTACACAAGAATGCTGCGCGCTGTATTTAACAAGTCCTGGAGGCAGCACCCAACAAAAGAGCAGCTGTACGGCCACCTACCACCTATCACGAAAACTATCCAAGTTAGACGAACCAGACATGCGGAACACTGCTGGAAAAATAAGGACGAACTCATAAACGATATACTCCTGTGGACCCCTTCACATGGACGAGCAAACGTAGGTCGACCAGCTAGAACCTATATACAACAGCTTTGTGCCGATACAGGATGTAGCTTTGAAGACCTCCGGGAGCAATGGACGATAGAGACTGGTGGCAAGAGAGGGTCAGTGAGATCCGTGCTGGCAGCGTGACATGATGATGATGATAATGTGTATTATTTCTAGAGATCCATAAAACTGCAAGTTTCACTTCACATTCTCTCCTAGTGATCGCAAGTTTTTTCAATTTCTGCTCTGAAGAATTAGTACACTGAGAGAATGCACACTTAGTTTTTTTTTAGTTTTACTGACTAGTTTTTTTAAGTACTAAACATTTTTTTTTATTTAATAGGGAAACATTCCGGCTTTATGACATATACCATAAACAAAGTAGATAAAACCATTTAGCCAAACAATGTAATCTTTACTGAATTATGGAGAAAAATATTTCAGAATAAATCAATATTAAGCAAAAGAAATTACAGTTTGGTTTGGTTTGGTTTGGTTTTATTGCATATCAGCCATTGTTGGTTATTTAATGCCAAATTCTGTTTTTACAGTTTCAATGTCAAAAATAGTTCTATTTAAACCAATTCAGTTTAGAATATAAACGCAATTCTATTTCACATAATTCTGTTTAGAATAAGTACGTCGTTTAAATTTCAAAATTGTTCTATTTCAAGCAAATCAGTATAGCATAAGTACGCAGTTCTATTTGACCTATAGATAGGATCCTATCAGGTGCTAACATTTCAAATCAGAGTAGACCTGGGAGCGATGACAATGAAGGGATACTCTGCATCCTCCAAAATAACTGTCATGCAGTTCAGAGGTCACTCTCTTCCGGTGCATCAGTCTGTATTGGCACAGTGGGACCTTCACCTTGTCCCATATTATAAGCCTTAATCTGCCCACGCGATCTCTTTCGATTACTGGCCATTGGAATGTGTCCTCTCCTTCCGGTGCATCACCTTGGAATAACATTTTTTGGGGGGCCGGGTCGAAGGTCAAAACATAACAGTAACAGATAGGCGACAAAGACATTTTTTATATTTTTCCTTTATTTCTGGGTTCAACAACCATTCAATGCGTGAAGAAATTCTCCCCGAATACAATTGAAATGGTTGTATCCCTCAGTTAAGGTGTTGAAAATGCGTTAGTCGTTTCTTGGGTATATATCTGTCCTTATTCGGTATTTAAAGCTGTAAGAACATATTCGGATTGTTTAGTGTCATATCCAGGATGCTCATTGTGATAGTGTTGTATACTCATATGCCGATGCATGCATAAACATAACGACGACAAAGTAATAACGAGCGACACAGTCATTGGAAAAATATACCTCTCACTTTATTTGAAAGGGTTGAGTGTGAGAGAAGGAGTTGGAGACCAAACAGAACTGCAACATATTGACCCCTACTCTTATGGCCATCAGCGTTTCTTTCCCGTTCTCCTCGGCTGCTCAACTGGGGGCCTGGGGGCCCAGCCTCTCTGGGTGCTGGTTTTCTCTACCGCATCTTATCTCCAACTCGTCTGATCCCCAAAACTCTCAATCGGGGGCCTGAGGGCTCCCTCTGCTGGGTGCTGGCTTTCTCTACAGCATCAGTTTCCAACTCTCCGATCTCCAAAGTCTTTGAATTTCCTGTGCACTGAGTTATATAATAGTTCAACCCCCACTCAATATCTCCCCATAACTGGCCATCGGAATATGCACTTCCGCCGTCTTTGGAATGGCATGTTTGATCGTCATTGAGCGGAAATAACTGTCATGCAGTTCACAGGTCTCTCTCTTACGGTGCATCAGTTTGTGACTGTACCGTGGGATTTTAACCCCGTCCCATATTGCCAGCCAAGCTCGCCCACGCCAATGGAATATGCACTTCCGCCGTCTTTGGAATGGCATGTTTGGCCGGGTGGGAGGTCAATATACTACCATAGTCTTACCTCTCTGTAGAAAAGCAGTCGGTGTATTCGACAGCCCCAGCCGACTGGAAAAAGAACAGCATTAGTACTATTTAACCCATTGCTGGGAAAAGTGGTAAGAGGGTCCATGCCTTTCCCGATGTTATTAGTCTGTAAATTAACGTAATAGCACAAGCAGGGTGTTAAATATTCATGATGAGGCAAGAAACCACAATACTTCTTTATAAAAATATAACTGTTTTTATTCTTAGCTTCTGTGGTGTAAAAAAGACAGACAGGCAGAGAGAAACGAATACAAACTGCGCGTATTGACCCATAATTTCCTTTTCTCTTGACCATACCACACTATATTTTCTTCAAAGCCAAACATGGTGCTACTTCAGCTTCTCGGCCGAATGGTACTCAACCGGAGGCCCGCTGTGGGCCGCTGCTCCAGTTAGGCGCCTAGTCACTCGCTGGCGTTCCCGTGACCGTAAGGTGAGACTGACACAAGAATGACTCTCAAAGACTGCCCGTATCTCATGTGGGCATCTACCCTATATCATTTCATTACACACAAACATTTCCGTCAACCACGTGGACTGCTTCCCCTTATTTTCACAGGTGCGTCCTGTGCAGAGAATCTCTGATTGACGGCTTGGCCAATCGTCAGTATGCAACAGGGATTCAAATTCGCTTACTTGGACGCCGCAGTTCAGAATTTTAACCATCTCGCCATGAGGATTTTTCCCCACGAAAGGCCATACGCCATTTTCGCATGCACGGTCGGCGCTCGAGAAATATCAGTATTTAACCCACAAATATAAACCGTGAGTCAACAAGAGAAGAGTCATTTTATTTCAGAATATATTAGTTCACCATTAAATTTAATAAAAAGATATTCAACACAGACATGTCTGCAACGTATTTCTCTAGTTATTTGCATCATCAAGGTAAAAGTAAAAAAAAACAAAACGAGGGAACAGAGAGATAGAGAAAAGAGATAGAATGGTAGAGAGAGAGAGAGAGAGAGAGAGAGAGAGAGAAAAGAAAGAGAAAGTCAAAAACAAAAAGAGAGAGAGAGGAATATAGAGAGAGACAGAGAAAAGTAGAGAGCCAAAGAGAGAGAGAGAGAGAGAGAGAGAACCAGAGGGAGACAAAAAAAGAAGAGAAAGTCAAAGACAAAAAGAGAGAGAGGAATAAAGAAAGAGGCGGAGAAAGGTAGAGGGCCAAAGAGAGAGAGAGAGAGAGAGCGGGAGAAAAAGAAAGAGATAAGTAAAGGCTGAGAGAGAGAGAGAGAATGAGAGAGAGGGAGAGAGGGCGGTAGAGAGAGAGAGAGAGAGGAACGAGGAAGTGAAAGAGAAAAATAAGGAGAAAGAAGAACAGAGAGAAGAGGGGAAATGTAGAGAGACAAAGAGGGAGAGAGAGAACGAGAGGAATAAAGATAAAGAGAGAGGAAAAATCAGAGAGAGAAAGAAAGAGAGAGAGAGAGAGAGAGAGACAGGGGGAGAAAAAGAAAGGGTGAAGGAAAGACAGAGAGAGAGAATGAGAGAGATAGAGACAGAGAGAGACAGAGAGAGACAGAGAAAACGAGAAAGAGAAAGAGAAAGAAGAACACAGAGAAGAGGTGAAAAGTAGAGAGATAGAAAAAGAAAGAGAGAGAGAGAGAACAAGAGGAAGAAAGAGAAAGAGAGAGGAAAGTGTAGAGAGAGAGAGAGAGAGAGAAAGAGAGAGAGTGAAAGAGAGAGACAAATACACAAAATGCTGAAAATAGTTTTTATTAATTTGGGATAATTGCACAAAAATAAAAGACAAACAATTTCAAGAAAATTTTTTTTTGTGAGGCAAGAAGGAAAAAAAAACGTTTAGGTGTTATAGAATTTTTTAAAAAGTTGTCTGGTGTAAGGTACCAAAGAATTCCAGTTGAAACCAATTTGAAGTTTTTGAAGACAAAAATTATCAGTTCTCCACACACACACACACACACACACACACACACACACACACGTATATATCTATATAGGCTGAGAACACATCAATACAGGTGCTTTTTAAATTGCTTAATTAAAAAAAAAGTATCACATATTTAAAGTAAATCTACGGATCTTCCGAAGTAAAAAAAAAATGGTAAAAACTTCAATAAAAACCAAAAACACCTACAAGAGAAACAGAATATCTCTAGAAAATAAAATAATTACCGCGTAATTAACGATTTTTCAAGACCAATTTTTCACCTAAAAAACAAGGTCAATTTTTTAGGTTTGGTTTGTTTTGTTTTTTTTGTTTAATGGCATATCAACCTTTGTAGGTTATTTAATGCCAAATCTACCCTTCTAGAAGAACAGTAGTGGTACAATTTAACCCATAAATCGAAGGATGAGGAGTTTCTATACCTTTCCCAATGGTGTTCGCCCGAAAGTGAACGTAATAGCGCGTTTGGAGTTCAAACTCGCTTGTTATAATTTCGCAGTCCATCGTGTTAACCATTACACCACGAAGAAACCCAATGTAAATGAAGTATGCAGTTTAAATGTCAAAACAGTTCTTTTTCAAGCAATTCAGTTTAGCATAAATATACAGTTTACTTCTATTTTACCCATCAAGTGCTACCACACCGGGCCAGAGAGCGATGGCTATGAAGAGGTGCTCCGCATTCCCCAAAGCTCCAGCTTATCATCTGATAGTTTAGTGTCATATCCTGGACACTCGTTGCTGGTGGGAGTCTTACCCCTCTGCCGAGGCGCTGTCGGTATATTCTACAGCCCCAGCCGACTGGACAACTATGTGTAAAGAAGACTTATTTTGCCCTTCAAATGCTTTTCAAGAGCTACTTCTTTGTTATCGGTGAAGTGTTATGTAATAACACTTGCTGACCTGCACATCATGTATTTCCCCAACCCCGAGTCTCAATTGGGTGCTCTATTCATACGGCCTTATGCCACATCTAAGCAAAAAATACTGAGTAAATTACTGTATTACCCGACCCCTCAGAATGTGGCACAAGGTCATTTTAAGAGGAGTAGAGCTGGTTTTACCGGACATTGGCATAATGGTTAGAGTGTTCGCCAATGGCCCGGGAGATCTGGGCTCAATCCCAGGTCGAGTCATACCAAAGACTCAAAAAATGGTATTTGATGCTATCTTGCTTAACACTCAGTATTATACAGTACGTATCAAGGGTAAAGTGGAGCAATCCCGGGTAAGGAGTAGCGCCCTCCCCTACACATTGGTGTAGTAGCTATCAAAAAGGGAGCCTTCGGGTTAACCTTGACTACGGTCGCCAACTTTACTTACAGCTGGTTTTAAATTCAGTGTTTTCTTTCTCATAGTAATTTACTGAGATTTTTGTTCAGATATAACACAAGGCTGTATGAAGTGGGCTCTCAAAGATACTCGAACTCAGACTCGAACGCAGACCTGCTAGTTGACCTTGCTAACCCATAAAACAAATCCGAGTTTTCCTTACCATAGACTCATTGCCTAACCAAGAAAACAGTAACTTTCTATTTGCCCGTAGGTGTGGAGGGAAGAACAGAAGGATTCATAATTTTCCTTTTCTTAGATCGGTTGCCATACCAAAGTTAAAGAGCGAAGTCTGCCCTACAATTTACTCATAGCTGGAAGGAGAATAATTGGATGCATATCTTTCCCAAGGGTATTAATATTATGTGAAATGCAAACAGCCTTGTTCAAGGTTCGAAATCAGGTCTCCGAGTCCATTCCCAACGGCGATAAACATTACATAACATGCATTGAGTTCAGAGTTTTACTTCACATAGACTGGTTGCCTACGCAAGGCTAAAAAGAAAAACAAAGGTAGTGTAAATTTCTATTTACTCATAGCCGAACGAGGTGAATTTAGGTTTTTACGAAGAGAAAGAGAGTAAAGTAAAACGTAAACAGCCTCTGTGAGGTTTTTGAAACCAAGTCGCCGATTCTGTTTCCCGTGACGATCCTATTTACCCAACCCCTTCACTCGCGAAGGATATGATACAAGGTCAATTTTTAAGCGGAGTTTAACAGGTTTGAATTCAGAGTTTTCCTTCTCCAAGACTTATTGCCTCACCAAGGCTGAAGAACCCAGTCTGTCCTACTATTTACCCATAGCTGGAGGAAAAATAATTGAAATCATACTTTTTCCAAGGGTATTAGTGCTACGTGAAATGCAATCAGCCTCGTCCAGGATTTGAACTCGTGTCGCCGTGTCCATTTCCGACGGCAATAACCATTACACCACGGGCACCTCCGTGACGATAACCGTTACACTAAGCGTACCACCGTCTACGTTGTCATTCATTTTTCTATCTTTTAGTATGAAGTCTATCAGGATATCATATTACTGATTGATTTTTTAAAAAGAGTTTTGGTTGATTAAAGAGAGATGAATAAGAACAGTACTTGTCAAGTGTTGATTCTTTTTAATTCATCGAATCTATTACTTCTAGCGCATTATTTGAATTAAGCAAATTAAGTCTCTGATGTTATTCGATATGTAATAATAATAATAATAATAATAATAATAATAACAGAATGACAATAACTAGGAAACAAAAATGGGAAGCAAAACAACTCTATGAGTGCTTTAAACGACTAATAAACAACATCTCACACTATAAAAACCGGGACGTGGCTTGCCCTGTCGGCTGGGGCTGTTGAATACACCAACTGCACTTCTGCAGAGGGTTAAGACCCACCCCCAATCTGACGGTTAGGTTCCAGTAATGGGGCTTTGGGGAATACGGAGCGCCCCTTCATTGCCATTGCTCCAAGGTCCACTCTGGTCCGGCGTGGGAGCACCTGATATGGCCCTATCTATGGGTTAAATAGAACTAATGGCATACTTATGCTAAACTGAATTGTTTGCCGAAACTGAATCGAATGAAATAGAAATGTTTTTGACAACTAAACTGTGTACTCATGCTAAACTTAATTGTTGCCTGGAAACTTATCTATTTAAATTATATATATATATATATATATATATATATATATATATATATATATATGTGTGTGTGTGTGTGTGTGTGTGTGTGTGTGTGTGTGTGTGTATACATACATCTATATATGAGGGTGATTCGATAGCGTGAATTTTGCCACAGTTGATCGCAGCAGGAAGAACTACTTGCAGTTGCAACCTTTTGCAAGGAAATCAAAGCTGATGGGACCTTTATAGTAAGATATGACTGTCTATATGATCTTATTCACTGATTGCTACGCCAAGAACTTTAATTTACCTAAGAGTTATTGTGCCTCCACTCCTGGACTGTTTTTCGATTAGGTTCTTAGAAGCCAACCCCTTTTTAGATCATTTGTAAACATTTCTTGTGGAGGTGCCCGTGGTGTAATTGTTATCGTCGTTGGAAATGAACACGGTGACACAAGTTCAAATCCTGGACGAGACTGATTGCATTTCACATAACACTAATACCCTTGGGAAAGGTATGAATCCAATTATTCTCCCTCTAGCTTTGGGTAAATTGTAGGGCAGGGTAGGTTTTTAAACCTTGGTGAGGCAACTAGTCTAGGAGAAGGAAAACTCTGAATTGAAACCTGTTAAACTCCGCTTAAAAATTGACCTTGTGTCATATCCTGCCCAAGCGGAGGGGTTGGGTAAATAGGGTAAACATTTCTTGATTAAAACTTGCTTTTCTGTACATATCACACATTCTTCTGTCAATTACACATTGTTGGCATGACTCTGCCACAAAAGATTTAATGACAAATCTCTAGACAAAACTGAATGACTCTTATTTGCTACCATTTTGAATAGCTTCAAAATAAATATCTTTGCGAGATTAAAATAAAATTTACTATAAACCGGTTCCAAAAAAGGCAAACTTTTAAAAAATCTAAATAAAAAAATGACTTAAAAATTCCTTTTTATTTATTAAACGACCCTCTTATACAAACAAATATATATATATATATATATATATATATATATATATATATATTGAATCTATTTCTTTGAAGCCGAACTTGATTTTTTTTACTTCATACGTAGAAGAAAATTCCATCAAGTGACGCAAAAAAGAAAAAAAAAAAAAAAGAAAAAAAAGAAAGAAAAAAAGAAAAATCCATTTTCTGCCATTCTTTTCCACTTGTATGGTCATTTTGGTTGAGTCTCCAACAAATACATTTTTGTTCAAAGGCGTCTTACTTTTCTTTCTTCTTGGCCTAATTCTATTTTTAGATGACTGAAAAGATTTCCAAAATGTACAACGAATATATAATAATAAAAAACAAAAAACAAAAGAAAAGTTCTTCTATGATCGACAAATTGAAGACTTTGCTTCCGATAAAGATAAATGGTTTCTTCCAAGTAAAATTTGATAGAAAAAAACTCCCAGAACTGGTAGAAAATATCAGAAGCAGTAAAATGACATTTTGTTTAAATCTATCTATCTATCTATCTATCTATCGTCACATTATTCACGCTGGCGTGCTTGTGTACAAACTTGGCAATATGTATGTGCACATGTGTGGACTCATAAGTTGGTGTGAGTACATGTATGTGTATATGTATCTACGTGCGGATGTATACGTGTGTATGGTTGTGAGTTGACCATATGTGTGTATATGCGTATGAGAGCATATGTGTGTGTCCATATAGGGGCCTAGGCATATTTCCGTGGTAACCACTCATCCAGCGCTTCAAGTATGAGTGGAGATGGTCTTTTAGGGTCTCCTGGTGACATTGTAGTCTGACAATATTTCTATGCCCAGTCTATGGGTGGTCAAAAATCCTGAATGAGGAATGTTCACCCTTGCATATATATAAGAAGTCTGCTACGGCGAGCGTCAGACTGGAGGAGACCGGAGAACATACATAGATGGGCAGACAGAATAGATAAATAGAACAGATACCGAGAGGACCCACGGTGTAATGGTTATCGTCGTAGGAAATGGACACGGTGACACGAGTTCAAATCCTAGACGAGGCTGATTGCATTTCACATAGCACTAATACCCTTGGGAAAGGTATGAATCCAATTATTCCTCCTCCAGCTATGGGTAGATAGTTGGGCAGGCGGGGTTCCTCGGCCTAGGTGAGATAACTAGTCTAGGAGAAGGAAAACTCTGAATTCAAACCTGTTAAAAAATTGACCTTGTGTCATATCCTGCCCGAGCGGAGGGGTTGGTAAATATGGATATCGAAGGCACCAGATAGAGCCGGAAATTTATGGGCCAAGGACTTACTTCCGCACAGGAAAAAAATCACAAATATAGTATTTCAGTACCCTTTCAGTCGCATGACATATTCTAATTTTTTTCGAACTTATTAAACCCATTAAGGTTCATTATTAACAGGAGATTTTCCATTGAAGTTGTCATCTGGAACTCAAATTAAAATTCACGCTGAAAATTATGGATGTATTTTGAATCATTTAAATTTCAGAATTTCGCAGAACGGTGACAAGTGCTGCCCTTCGAAATACACATATTTTGTGACTTAAAACATTTCGTATAAAAAAATAAAATTTGTAAAGCTTGTGACCATTGTTGAAAGTGATCCGAAAGCTCGCCTTTTCAGTAACTATTACATCAAAGTGTAGGGGAGCGCGTAACTCCTTTCCCTGGATTACTCCACTTTAACCAGGATTCATCCCTTATAATGTTGAATGTTAAGCAAGTCAGAATCAAATACAATTTTTGAGTCTTTGGTATGACTCAACCTGAGATTGAACCCCGGTCTCCCTGATCATTAGAGAACACTTTATCCACAACACAACTTTAAAATCCATCAGCTTCATCTTTAGTAATCACTGCCTTTACCAACATTAAAAACATCCATGAGAAAAATCAATTCTAATTAGAGTTAGCTTAAATCTCAATATTATGGCATGTTTTAAGGTGTTTCCTAATTTTGGCCATTTTTGTTGTTGTCCCCAGTGTGCAACTTGTAGTTCAGCATTTACCCTAATTCCATTTTAAAAAATGATAATTGAGCTACATAATCTTAGGAATTGCACGAATTAAGCTTTACCGTTTTCATCATTTATATTTTGGTTCTTAAAACAAACAAACAAAAAACAAAAAAGACCAACTTTGATTTTCCCTACGAATAGAAAAGATTAAAAATAGTCCAAAGTTATTTTTGGAAAGTTCAACTTATACTTCTTTTTCAATAATGAACACTTCCTTATGAAATGCCGTCTTCTGAGATTACAGTTGAATTCAAAGTGTGTCATTTTTGTAAAAATCACATGAGATTCCACACAACTGATAGTGTCAGTATTACATCTTAACGAGGTCGAAAATAATTTTTAAAGACTAAGCCACAATTCAGTCTATTATCTAAAAAACCTGGGGTCGCAAAAAGCTGTATATTCAAATTACGTTCGTTCAAAATGATCAAAATTGATCGGCTGATACATCACTCTACACGTCCAAGTTTACGTATATATATATATATATATATATATATATATATATATATATATAACAACCTCTCCTCAAGAACAAGATACAACACTACTCTAGGTGCCTTTTAAAAGGGAGGTTCGAATTCAGGGTTTCCCTTCTAAACCAGCTGCCATGCCAAGTTTAAAGAGCGAGGCTATCCTACTATTTATCGATAATTGGAGGAAAATAGTTGGATGCATACCTTTCCCAACGGTATCAACACTATGTGAAATTCAAACAGTTTGGAACAGAATTTTTACGTCGTTCACTGTTTTCATTTCCTACGACGACAACTATAACAGCACGTGCGTTAGTAAATATAGTGTACCCTGACGTTACGATTAAAATGCATTTAGATGGAAACATTTAGAGTTCTCAGGCCTTGGCAAGAGGTTCTATGCTCTTAACCAAGCCCAAATCTATATATTTAATTCTAATCTATCTATCAGTCTTGCAGTAGTCAGTCAACAGTCTGTAGTCTACAGCCTTCAATCTTGGAGACCCAGAGGATTTGAAGTGGGGGGCTCAGTTGAGTACGACTCGTCAGGTAAGAGAAGATGTAAGGCCTTGAAGATAACACAGCGTGGTATAGCCCCGAGAAGAAGATATGGGTCAATATAGCAATCTGTCTTCGCCTATCTGTCTGTCTGTCTGTCTGTCTGTCTCTCACACACCAACAGAGATTCAACCCCTTTCGAACGAATAGAGACGTATATATTTTTATAAAGAAGTGTCATGCTTATTTTTTCCTGAACAATATGGGCTGTCATTCATCATTTTCCCTTTTCGTGACGTCTACACAACGTTCATATCTATCTATCTATCTATCTATCTATCTATCTATCTATCTATCTATCTATCTCATTCTAATCATATCATAATCTATTTATCTATCTATCCATATTTATCAACCCCTCCGCTCGGACAGGATATGACACAAGGCCAATTTTTAAGCGGAATTTGAATTCAGAGTTTTCCTTCTCTTAGACTAGTTACCTCACCAAGGCTAAAGAACCCAGTCTGCCCTACTGGAGGGAGAATAATTGGATTCATACCTTTCCCAAGGGTATTAGTGCTATGGGAAATGCAATCAGTCTCGTCCTGGATTTGAACTCGTGTCGCCGTTTCCATTTCCTACGACGATAACCATTACACCACGGGCACCTCCAATCTATATCAAACAATCAGTCTGTCTGTCTGTCTGTCTGTCTAATTATATCACAATCTATCTATCTATCTATCTATCTATCTATCTATCTATCTATCCACACCTATTTTATGTTTATTATGCAACTGAAAGTTGTTTAGAGTAAAATATAATAATTTGTTAAAAGCTGCAAATTGTAATAGTTAAGTGTGTAAGTGTGTGTGTGTGTGTGTGTGTGTGAATTAGAATTAATTCTTTGAACATGTAACGAAATACTTAATTATGCTGATTTTAACTTTTCTTTGAAGCTAAAAAATAAAAAAATCCTCTACAAAAAATGAAAAGAAAAATTTTGATGTTCAAATTAAATGTATTCAATATTGGCAGAGACTGAAGAGACATTTATTTCACTTGCAGATTTATTTACGAGTATGGACATCCATCATCATCATCATTTCTTCTTCTTCTTCTTCTTCTTCTTCTTCTTCTTCTTCTTCTTCATTTGTGTTCATTTGATTTTAGTCGGAGAAAGATCTTTTTAATGATCATTTTCCAACATGACAAGATTCTAAATAAATTTTTTTCGCCAATTTTCTTTCTTTTTTTTTATTATCTTTCATGGAAATAGCATGTCTCTTTACACAGACTTTTGCAATGACTTACTACTTGTTCTTAAATAAACCGTATCTCTAGATTTTGCCATTCTAATTTGTTCAAGTAGTCTTGATTTAGCTGAAATGCATTTATACCGTACATCTCACTTCCAATTATTAGGTCTCGGCATCGTTATGTCTTTCTATGTCTACGTTGATGAGGCCTGAGGAAGAACACAGTGAAATTGCATCTTCTCTGTTAGTTTTTCGTTGCAGTCCAAGTTCTGACTTAATTTTAGAACAACCCAAATACATATTCTCACTTTTTGTCTCTGTTTTATTCGTTTTGTTCTATAAAAACTGTGAAGGTTTTTTTCACGTTTCCAGACACAGGGAAGATATCCTCGGCACACACAAAACATTTTTTCTTTCTACTTGTCTAAAATGACTTTGTTTCAAAGAGCATCAACTCTTAAGCCATAATGATCGTATTGACTGTTGTTCAAGAGTAACGTGAAAAAGGTTACGTTGCGTAGTGGCTAAGGTACTGTTTTTTGAATTCATTGTAATTTAGTTCGAAATCCGGTGGCGATGTAACGTTGATTTTCGGTCTAATAGACTTGAGAAAGGTTTGGTTTGGTTTGGTTAAGTTTTATGGCATATCAACCATTGTGGGTTATTCAATGCCAAATCCTGTTTTAATATTAAATACGTGTTGCATTCAATAAGTTTCCAGATATTTTTATACAGGCATTTAAAATTGTCGAAGACTCTTGAAAATTCAGTATGTTATTGCTATATATCTTATGAGATGACTGACCAATTTTTATGATTTCAGGTTCAAATGAACAGCTACAGCAGCAATTGGAATACACCATAGTAAAGCCTAATTGTCACAGCTAGTCAATTTCAAAAATGCAATCTGGACGTGAGGAAACTTTAGAAGAACGATATGCAATAAATTCTATTTTAAACTTGGAAAAAATGCTACAGAAACGTATGGAATGCTTCTGACTGCTTTTCGACCATCTTGCATGAATCGAGCATCAGTTTTTGAGTGGCATAAGAGGTTCAAGGAAGGCAGGGAGTCTGTGAGGAATGATGAGAGGTGTGGGAGGAGTAAGGAAGTCAATACATCAGAGTTAATTAGCCAAAAGGTTAGGGTTAGGGTTACTATGTTGAGCTTTTAAGGAGTTCAGGAAGAGATTCCTTGGGCAGAGGCCAGCACTCTTCAAATCGGGTCAGTGGCATTTCCACCCGGACAATGCACCAGTCACAAGTCCATCCTTGTCACAGAGTATTTGACCAAGATGGGCATGAAGACAGTTCCCCACCCTCCCTATAGTCCAGACGTTGCTCCCTGTGACTTTTGGTTATTCTCTAAGCTCAGAGGCTGTCGTCAGAGACAATTGAGGAGATAAAAGAGGCTGTGACGAAGGTCATTGACACACTCACACAAGAGAACTTCCATGGGGCCTACAGAAGTTGTTTGAACGATACTAGTGTATTGCAGCCAGAGGAGATTACTTCGAAGGGGATTAGTTTCATGTGTGAACTATCAATAAAAGTGCCCATACGAAAAAAAGTCTGGAAACTTATTTAATGATCCTCGTATTAAAGATATAATTTGTAAACACATTTTGTAGATAAACACAGTTAAATGATCTTACAATTCAGTTTAGCATAAGTAAACATAGTTTAATGGTTCCAAGTATTGCTATGTATCATTAGCATTTGAATTTAACATCTGACATTCGTTTACGAGTATTGAACAAGTCCTGGCGGCAACACCCCACAAGGCACCAACTATACGGCCAACTGCCTCCCGTCACGAAAACTATACAAGTTAGACGAACCAGACACGCAGGACACTGCTGGAGAAGCAAGGACGAGCTCATCAGTGATGTACTCCTATGGAGCCCCGCATATGGCCAAGCAAAAGCAGGACGACCAGCTCGAACATACATACAGCAGCTATGTGAGGATACGAGATGTAGCCCAGAAGGCCTGCCAGAAGCGATGACTGATAGAGAGAAGTGGCGAGAGAGGGTCAGGGATATCCGTGCTAGCGGCACGACATGATGATAATGATGATGATGAATAGTCATAGAGTTCTGTTTCTAACAATTCAATTTTGCATAAGTCATTTGTTTGCACTCAATTTAAATGTTAAACAGTTCTATTTGAGCCATAGATAGGAACCTATCAGGTGCTTCTGATTCGGGCCAGAGACAACCTGGGAGCGATGGCAATGAAGGAGTACTCCACATTCTCCAAAGCTCTTGCGTTACTGTAGCCTCACTATTCGGTTGTTTAGTGTCATATCAGGACACTCATCGGGGAAGTTTTACTCCTTTGCAAAGAAGCAGTCAGTATACTATACAGTCCCAGCCGAATGGGCCAATGAGTGTTTGGGTTGATTTCTTTGTTTAATGGTATACCAACCATTATGGGCGATTCGACACCAAAGCCATTCTTTTAGAGCAGTATAGGTGCTAATTAATCGATAGATGGCGTGATAAGGGCGTTCATAACTTTCTCAAGGGTATTAGTCAGAAAGTAAACGCAATAGCCCGACTGGTATTTGAAACCGCTTGTTCAGCACTTTTCCCACTACGCCACGGAAATTGAATTTTTACCACGACTGTTTTTAATATGTAAAATCTTTACAGAGCTCAATTCCCAAAAAATCAAAGCAATATTTCAATATTTTTCAAGTATGAAATAGGATAGAAAAGAGAGTAAAAAGTACCGATTAAAGGTCAAGCGTATTGAATACAACGTCACCATGAGAATCGGGAACGTGAAACTGCGAGTCGTGAATTTTTTCCTATTTCGTTATTATCGTATATCATTCTAATCAAAATATTGTGTGTATGTGTGTGTGCCAGACTTTTGAAAGGAGATTGAATAGAATAATATTTGTCTTTAATTGGAATCATTTTGAGATGAGGCTACTTAATCTGAGAATTAATTTATTTTATTTATTTATTGCGGACATTTTGTCCTCATCTTGGTAGTATTTTGTGTTGTTTATTCTTTCACTACGTTTCGGCCAAATTTCACCTCTGGCCTTCTTCAGGTGATTAACCGTGACCTCGGATAGGAATGCTGAGTCTTATAACCGTATCCCCAGTAATTACTGCCTTCAATAGTTGTCTATCACACCCCGTTTTTGACCAAGTAACCCTCTGGCCGGCTTGGGTAGGAATTGAAACCGCTATCTTCTGACAATGCTCACCTGGAACCGTAAAGACTCAACGCCTCTATCCGCTGTGCCACGGGCCCCGAAGGGGCGATCAAGGTTGGATTTTTTGGTCCTTATCTGGTCATCCATCGAACCGAATTTTTAATTGTCTTTAATTGGAATCATTTTGATCGTGTTGATTTCTCTCTCTCTCTATATATATATATATATATATGTGTGTGTGTGTGTGTGTGTGTGCGTGTGCGTAAGATTAAGATAACGTAGAATATTTCTCGTGTAAAATATATTATTTGTTCAAAGTTTGATCTCTATCTCTCTCACTCACACACACACACTCTCTCTAACACACTCTCACACACTCTCTCTCTCTCTACATACATACATATATATATATATATATATATATGTGTGTGTGTGTGTGTGTGTGTGTCCGTAAGAATGAGATGACGTAGAATATTTCTCGTGTAAAATACATTATTTGTTCAAAGTTTGATCTCTATTTCTCACTCACTCACTCACACACACACACACACTCTCTCTCTCTCTCTCTCTCTCTCTATATATATATATATATATATATATATTTATGTGTGTGTGTGTGTGTGTATGTGTGTGTGTGTATGTTTAGCTAAATATATTGTTAATGATTTACAAATTTAAAAATTGAAAGATTTATCTCAAAATGTGTGTTATCGTTTAAATTCCTGAATATATATATATATATATATACATATATATCTGTGTGTCTGAGTGAGTTTCATTCTCTCTCTCTCTCTCTCTCTCTCTCTCTCTCTCTCTCTCATTCTTTCTTTGTGGCAAGGAAATATATAACAATATTTGTTTAACAAAATATATACTTTTTCAATATTAGTTTATAAACGTATCTCTCTATCCACACACACACACACACACACACACGCACACACACATATATATAAATATGTTTATCGATTTATGGGTATGGAAATACGATCTCTCTTACAAAACCCTCGTATGAATCTAATTTTTTAATTCATTGTTCCATGATTTTGAGATTCTGTTTGAAAAGAGTTTCGATAACACCGAATTGTACTATTCTCTTCTGGTAAGACGTTCATGACTAAAAAAGAAAGAAAACCCAACTATTCTAATGATGAGATGCAAATAGAAATCTTTAGGTAACAAGGTGATTGTGTAGTAGAATGGAGTAAACTATCTCAAACAAACATTTTGATCTTTTGAATTTCGTTTAGTGGCCGCTCGTTTGGCTTTGTCAATCTTAAAGATGACTCTTTTGATAAAATAATGCGATTCTTTTTACGTAAATATTTCCTGTTTACTGGTTGAAGTTGTTGACAGTTAAGATTTGTTGTGATTGTTTTTTTCCTATTCTCAAAGCTCAGAATATACAAAGTCTTTTAAATTAAACTTATTGCTCACCAGCATTTTGAAAGTATTAAAACTTTTGTTTATGTAATAACATGCGTTCTCTACTGAAATTTAAGATTTTTTTCAACAACTAACGAATCTATATGGTTCATATTAGAGTTTCTGCATTTTCTTATAATTTCTGTTATATTCCAAACGGATAAATTGGATTTGGTTATATTTAATCTTTGTTCCTTGTCAAAGACAGCCAGATATCACGTCGTGTACATTGTTTGGATAAGTTAGCAGGACATTTGGTTTAGTTCTATGGCATATCAACTATTGTAGGTTATTTAACGCTAAATCCTGTTTATACATATATATTAAATATATATTATTTTGTTTGGTAGGCTTTTATGGCATATCAACTATTGTGGGTTATTTAACGTTTAATCCTGTTTATACATGAATATCAAATATATATGATTTGGTTTGGTAGGGTTTTATGGTATATCAACTATTGTGGGTTTTTTTAACGCTAAATCTTGTTTATACATATATATTAGATATGTATGATTTTGTATAGTAGGCTTTTATGGCATATCAACTATTATGGGTTATTTAACGCTAAATTCTGTTTATACATATATATCATATATATATGATTTGGTTTTGTAGGGTTTATGGCATATCAACTATTATAGGTTATTTAACACCAAATCTTGTTTATACATATAGATTAAATATATATGATTTGCAAACACATTAAATTGATAACTTTTCAAACAAGCCTAAGCTTATTCTTTTACACCCAGTTAAATGGTTCCTACTATTGGAATGTAATACTAACCATTCAATTAAAAACATCAGTCATTTGTTTACACAGTTAAATGATCAAACAGTTCTATTTCAAACAATTCAGTTTAGCATAAGTCATTTGTTCGCACTCAGTTTAAATGTCAAACAAATCTATTCGACGCATTGATAG
This sequence comes from Sepioteuthis lessoniana, assembly GCA_963585895.1. Taxonomy (NCBI): domain Eukaryota; kingdom Metazoa; phylum Mollusca; class Cephalopoda; order Myopsida; family Loliginidae; genus Sepioteuthis; species Sepioteuthis lessoniana. Next base: position 98,745,240 of record OY757918.1, read on the forward strand.
GTCCCTATCAGCTGCCACGACTCCTGGCTGGAGTAAGAGGTGCATACGATAAGTTTCCAGACTTTTTTGTATGGGCATTTAAAACTGTCGTAGACCCTTGAAAATTCACTATGTTATTGCTATACATCTTATGAGATGACTGACCAATTTTTATGATTTCAGCTTCAAAAGAACAGCTACAGCAGCAATTGGAATACACCCTACTAAAGTCTGATTATCACAGCTGGTCAGTTTCAAAAATGCAATCTGACACTTTAGAAGAACAATATGCAATAAGATTTTGTTTTAAAATTGGAACAAAATGCCACAGAAACATATGGAATGCTTCAGACTGCTTTTGGAGCATCTTACATGAATTGAACATCAGTTTTTGAGTGGCATAAAATATTCAAGGAAGGCAGGGAATCTGTGAGGGATGATGAGAGGTGTGGGAGGAGTAAGGAAGTCAATACATCAGAGTTGATTTGCCAAAGGGGTTAGGGTTAGGGTTACTATGTTGAGCTTTTAAGGGAGTCCAGAAAGAGATTCCTTGGGAAGAGGCCAGCACTCTTCAAATCGGCTCAGTGGTATTTCCACCAGGACAATGCACCAGTCCACAACTCCATCCGTGTCACAGATTATTTAACCAAGATGGGCATGAAGATAGTTCCCCACCAACCCTATAGACCAGACGTTGCCCCCTGTGACTTTTGGTTATTCCCTAAGTTCAGAGGCTGCCGTTCAGAGACAATTGAGGAGATGAAAGAGGTTGTGACGAAGGTCATTGACACACTCAGACAAGAGGACTTCCATGAGGCCTACAGAAGTTGTTTGAACAGTAGAACAAGTGCATTGAAGCCGGATGAGATTACTTCGAAGGGGACTTGAGTTTCATGTGTGTACTATCAATAAAAGTGCCTATACGAAATAAGTCAGGAAACTTATCTCAGGCACCTCGTACGTCTTCTTTGCCATCGCTCCTAGGTCCACACTGGCCCGGGTCTGATCTCTGTTTGACGTTAAAACTTTGTACTTAATTGTTTCAAATAGAACAGTTTTTAAATTAAACCGAAGAGATATACTTAAATATTTGCAAAAGTGTGAGGGGTGTAATCACTTTTGTAATACACTCTATATACATATATAAAGAGGATTCGATATTAAATAACCTACAATGTTTGATATACCATAAAACCAAACCAAACCAAACCAAAATCGCTCCAGCCCAGAGTGGACCTGGGAGTGATGATAATGAAGGGGCACTCCGCGTTCCCCCAAACTGACGCATTACCGAAGTCTCACAATCATATTGGTTAATGTCATAATTAGGTGAGGTTGTTTCTTTTTTGCAGAGTTGCTGTCGGTGTATTTTATAGTCTCACCCGACTGGGTTGAAGGACAATTAGATTGAACATTGCAAATTTGTCAAAAAATATACAAAACTATGTTTATGAGTCAGAATTTCACTTGGAATCAATTCCTGATCTCTAAATAGCCGTCCATTTGAAAGTATTTCATATTTATTAGACTTTTGACACACCCGAAAAAGCATAAAAGAATAAAATATATAACAGCAAAAATTTGCACATCACTCACTTTCCATATTCAGCATGTGATATGGATCAAAACCCAAAGATAATGAGGTTCTTTGATCTTATTTAATGATCAGTTTTTGTAATTTATCTTTATATTTTTATAAATGCCTTCAAATAGCATAAATGTTATCTGAAAATTTGAAAGTAAATTTTGATTATGGATCTTTTCCAAATGGCCGAGGAAGAACTAAAAGAAATTACTTTAAAAAGATAACATCAACATTTTTATTTCAGAATATATAAATAGTATGTTCTACATTGACGTTTTTATGCTATCTCAGAAAATATTTCAGCATTTTTTACCCTCAAAATAAAAAAAAAAACATGTTTCTGGTGTGTTACTATAAAATCTATTTATAAAAACATTTTTGCCGAAATGGTCATAAAAAAACATTACTAACCCTTTCAGTCCAAAATATCAGAACTTCTTGTCTCTTTTTGGTATTTTGTTTTAAATTAGCATATATCAAAGCCAGAAAACCATTTAAAAGATTGCATCAAAATTTTCATTGTAAAATTTGCATGCACAATTTTTATTAATTATGTCTCTGCAAAACTACCAACTTCAAAACACCGTAATATTTCAAAAACAACAACTAAAAATATACAAAAATAAAATGAAAAGAAACCTGTTTAACCACAAATTTAAGGTGAAGAAAATGCCGATGTCTTGTCGCATAATGAATCTTTAAAAATAGCCAATGTCTGGCCTTGGTGAACTGTTCTATACCAGCAGCCACTGCCACCGATTAGATTTTGTCGTAAGTGTTACTGAATAAGATACATTTCTCACAATAATGCAATACTCTCAGTTAAAAATCAAATCAAATTAACTGACCAGCAGTATTCTAAAGGGACCAATACCAAGTGATATATCCATTGCAAATACGAATGACTAAAATTGCTACACACGTACACACACATACACACACATCCGCGTATATATATATATATCAGAAACAAGTCCTGCTGATAGTACGGAATTCGTTGATTTCTTCGTAAAACCGTCCCTATTGACCATTATTCTGGGCTGGTCCTTTTTACAGCTTGACACAGTGCAGATGTGTATATTTACCCAGCCCGCCATACAGGCAGGATGCAACACTAGTTTAATTTTTAAGTGGAGTTTAACTGGAAGGAATTCAAAGTTTTCCTTCTAGACGGGTGGCCATACCAAGGTTAAAAATAACCAGTCTGTTCTACTATTTACCCATAGCTGAAGGGAGAATAGATCCGACACCAATTTTTTAAACTGAGTTTAACAGTTTTGAATTTAGAGTTTTCTTTCTCCTATGCCGGTTACCCTACCAAGGTTAAAGAGCCGAGTCACCTCGATTATTTACTCAAAACTGGAGTGAGAATAAGTGGATTGATGCAATGATAAAAAAATGATGGCCATATTGAGTAAATTTACTGTTTTGTGTCTATCTTCTTATTTTATTATTTTTTAAAAATTGATTTTGTTTTATAATAGAGTCGTTTATTAATATGCTAGAATATTCCAAATTTTGCTTCTGCCCCCTTTATGTCACTAGCCTTTTGGATATTTTGATGCATGAACAAGTTCAGACTAGTCTCCGACTCTTGTCTGTTCAGATCAATATATTTTCGCCGTTGTAATCTACAGCCTTCTTTAGTTATCGATTGTCATTAGAAATCTTCAAGAATTTTCGTAGTAAACTCTTTAATCAATCCATGCAAATGGTAGACTAATCTCATCTCAGTTTCTATGTTAGGGATTATCTCCTTCTTAAGTTAAGTATTTTCTATTGAGTTAGAGTTTAACAGTCAGACCAAAGGCTTGAACTCAGGACCACAGATTACAATAAACAACGCTTGTGTCTGTTAGATCATTTTCCATAGGAGGAAAACAGAATAACAATCTAGTTCTAATAATGGTTCCAATAACCAAAAAGACTGAATTCAAAGTGGCTGCAGAAGACCAAAGAATGTAACAGCCGTGATGTTTTAAATCTGATAACGAGAAAACGGATCAACACAAATTAATGTTTATTAAGGGAAAGGGATGGTTGATAATTGGTTTCAGAAAGGTTGCTATTTAAGAAAATCAGAAATAGGCAACAGTCAAAATCAAGAAATAATTTCTCTTTTTTAATTCAATCTTTAAAAAAATTCTGGAAATGGCAAATCTAAAGTTATAAGAATGTAAAATAATTTTACATTACCAGAATTATCCTGCAAAACATGTGGTACGTACCTGAAAAGAGAAAAAAATGTATCCATTGTAGATTGACAAGTTTTCGACAGAACAATAAAAGGCTTTTAAAAGAAATCAATCTTAGCAGAAAGTAATCATGGATGTATTTACTGTTTGTATCAGTTAATCTATCCATTGTTTAATCCTCTATGCTAACCTATGGCCCAGATATATTAGTGTGTAATATAGTTATGCAATTACCGGAAAGAAAGAACTTATATATATATATATATATATATATATATATATATATATATATATGTATATATATATATATATATGTGTGTGTGTGTGTATCAATTCATCTACCCACAGTTTTATCCTCTAGGCTATCCAATGGTCTAGATGTATTCCTGTGTAGCATAGCAATAAAATTACAGGAACAAAAGAATATATATATATATATATATATATATATATATATATATATATATATATATATATATATATATTGCATCAACCTAATACTAGAGAATGTAATTCTCAGTTTGATAAAGAAGCGGATGACATATAACTATGATTGATTGATCAGTTCATTGATTTTAACTGCATGTCAATCCTTCTCCTGGTTATTATATACCGAGAGGTTAAGGAATTTCGTCCAATGTACATTCATATCTATATTTTTTTCTTCAGTTGTTTCTTAAGACTTTTTGACACGGTTTTATATCAATTATTTCTGCCTAATACTAATAACTAACACACACTTGTATGGTTTCAAGTATTCCCATTTAATACAAATAATTTGCATGCATATCTATTTGACCCATAGATGGGGCCCTAAAATTGACTACCACTCCAGGTCTGAGTAGGACCTCTCTACAAGATGCATTTTTATGAAATGCCGAGGACACAACTTTTTTTTAGGGAGGAGGTGTATATCCTTCTTCCAAGCTTTAAACATTCCCGCTATTTCTACTGCCCACTTGAAAAATCGTTTTCCAAGTTTCTTAGAACAGGAATTCTCACCCTGTCCGTGAAGAATGGAATATACTAATTAAATCCTCTGCAAAGAGCCACTCCCTACTAAAAAGGGATATCTGGATATGACACTAAACTGCATCTTATAACGAGGTTCCAATTCTGAAGCTTTATGTAGTGTAAACGACATCCTCATTTTAAGAGTGAATCACTATAGCGTAATGGTTTGACTGCGGACTTGAAGTAAACGGGTTCACACTCCAGCTGCACTATAATGTTCACTTTAGGACTAATACCCTTGGAAAAGGCATGAGCAACATTACTCCTCCAGCTATGGGTTAAATATAATTACAATTGTATTTTACAAAGATGGCTTTGGTATTAGATAACCCAAGAAGGTTAATATGGCATTAAATTAAAAAAACCCAGCTTCATTAGGTTTGGTTGGGTTTTATGGCGTATCAACAATTGTAGGTTATTTAATGCTAAATACTCTTTACACATATATATAGGATTTGGTTTGGTTGTGTTTTATGGCATATCAATCATTGTAGGTTATTTAATGCTAAATCCTCTTTATACATATATATCAAATATATGTGATTTGGTTTGGTTGGGTTTTATGGCATATCAACCATTGTAGGTTATCTAATGCCAAATACTCTTTATACATTTTTATTGAATATAGAAGTTTTGGTTTGGTTGGGTTTTATGGCATATCAACAATTGTTGACTATTTAATGCCAAATCTCCTTTACACATATATATTAACTACATATATCATTTATAAACACATTCTTGAACGAGCCTGAGCTTTTTTTTTTGCACATAGTTAAATGGTTTCAAATATGGCTACATAATGGTCACAATTTAACATCAGTCATTTGTTTTCCCACATAGTTTGTTGAATTTGACCCATAGATAGGGCCCTACCAGGTGCTACCTCTCCTAGTCAGAGTGGACCTGGGAGCAGTGGCAATGGAGGGGTATCCACATCCGAAGCCTCGCCATCAGATGGTTTTATGTAATATCCCGGACACTTGTTGGAGGGGGATCTTACGCCTCTGCAGAGATGCAGACAGTATATTCAACAACCCCAGCCAACTGGGCTCAGCTTCATTACCATTATCTCCCAGTCTACTATTGCTAGGAGTGGTAGTACCTTTTAGGGTACAATCTATGGCTCAAATAAATCTGTTTGAAAATTATCTGTATTTCATAAGGGCACGTGTAAAAATCTTAAGAAACAACTTAATAGTTAGCAAGCTAGACTAGCAAACCGACACAAGTGAGTTCCAGTCTCATTGGGTGCTCCATTCATGTGGCCTTGTGCCACATCTAAGCAAAAAGCTTTGTAAATTACTAAATGCGAACGTTTAATGAACGTGGTTTCCCTAACCTCTTGGAACAAAATAACCCGAAGCGGGTTGACATGCCGTTAAAATCAATCAATTAGAAAAATAAAAAAAAGGGAATTTTTTTCTTTGTTGGACTTAGAACTTTTTCTGTCCTTTTCCTTGTAATTCGTGAATATTTCAATGATATCCGTTAATCTAGAAACCAAAGGAAACAAAATTAGCATATCAAAATTATTAGAAGACGTTTTCGGAAACGAAGACAAGATTAGAATCGTTTTGAATCGGAGAGAACAAGAATACAAGACAAAGAAAGCAAAAAACAAAAAGCAAAAAAAAAAAAACAAAACAAAAAAAACCCCCAAAAAGCAAAAAACAAAGCCAAAAGCTAACGAGAACAAACATTTTTAAACGGATGAAAATAATCGCAATTATATTCAGTTGGAATATTGCAGAAGAAAAAGAAGAAAAAAAAAACAATTAAGAAAAACAAAAAATTCTTCTGCAAACTAGGCTAAGAAAATTATATCATTATGATATTAATATTAATTGCAATGATAAAAATTAAAAAAAAAATAATCAGAGAATTTAGAAGATGTAATACTGTCAAGTTGTTTTAGAGATTCTGAAATTGGAAATTTTATGAATATTTGTCTATTTTCTTCATCTTTTTACTGCTGTTTATCAAAAGGACATCAGTCAATTCAGTCTCTCGACATTGAAGAAAAAAAAAAAAAAATTAAAAGAGATGAAAAGGTTTTACTTCTTAGAAAAGTCCAATTTTATTCTTTAAAAGATTCCTCTTCCGCTAATCTCTACCTGTGACGACATGGAAGAATTCAATGACAAAATGGAGCCAAATTTTCTATGCATTTTCTATCTATCTATCTATCTATCTATCTATCTATCTATCTCTGTCTGTTCATATCTATCTATCTATCTATCTATCTATCTCAGTTTGTTCATATCTATCTATCTATCTATCTATCTATCTATCTATCTCAATCTGTTCATATCTATCTATCGCAGTCTGATCATATCTATCTATCAATCTATCTCTCTATCTTAGTCTGTTCATATCTATCTATCTATGCTTACAAGCATACACATGCAGTGCTCTTAGCACGACGGTTATCGTTTTAGAAAATGGAATCGGTGATCCGAGTTCGAATTCTGAACGACAATTTTTGCATTTTACTTCGTGCAAATACCCTTGCAGAAAGACATGAATCCATCTTTTCTATCCGAGGTTCTTTAGCCTTGTTAGGTAAACAGTCTAGGAGAAAGAAAACTCTGCAATCATACTGATTTTACTCCTCCTAAGGATTGGCCTTGAGTTGCATCTGGCTCGAAGCAGAGATAAATACACATTAACTCACACACGTTCACCCCACACACCCATTCACTCCTCACACATTCATCCCCCTCACACACTCATTCACCCCCACATGAATTCACCCCCCTCACACATTCACCGCCGCACACACACTCACCCCTACACGCATTCACCCCCACATCAATTCACTCCCACGCCCATTCACCCCAACACACCCATTCATCACGCCTCACACATATTCCCCCCAGATTCGCCCCCTACATTCATCACCCTCATTATTCACACACATACATTCTCCCCGTCGATACACATTCTCACACACTCATTTACTTTCAGTATTTGGACATGTTTTTGATTTAAGAAAAAAAACGTTTTCATAATCATTTATTGATTTTGCTCTCTCTGTCTCTCTGTCTCTGTCTGTCTGTTCGTCTTTCTCTCTCTCTCTCTCTCTCTATATATATATATATATTATATATATATATAATATCCAGTCAGCGTCCAAAGACAGTGGGTGTGGATTATTTTTTAATAGAATATATGAGGAATATCATATAAATCTATGTGAGTGCTCGATGTATGGCTATTGTTAATCCCATATTCATTCGCTGGGATATAACAACATTCACATTCAGAGCGTATATAGAGCAATTTGATGAAAACTTGGTTAAGTCGTCTTTTCATCAAATTGCACAATATATATATCCACAGACAGACTGTTTTGTTGTATCACAACTTTTCAGTGTGGCTAGACACGTAGGACGCTTGAAGCTGGGATCGAAACCTGCCTAACGTTACGTTTGACTTAGTATCAGACCGCTCGGCGAACCCCGTACTACGTCAGCTAGGGAATAATAAGGTATTAAGTAGCACAGCAGCAGCAACGTTCGTTTGTTTACATTTTATAGTAATTTACAAAGCTCTTTGCTTCGATGTGGCACAAGGCCTAATGAACGGGGCGCCTTGTTTACATTTTATACCTTTAGGAGAGGTCGATTTACAAAAACACTTTTTTCTTGGTTCTTAATTCTTATAATACTTCCTTGGTTTTAATCCCTTTCCTTTTAACCTGAATATATATATATATATATATATATATATATATATATATATATATATACTGTAACTCATATTTGTTGTTGTTCACCCGCCAATTAAGCGTGTAAGTTATCTGAAGAGATGAAGATTATAATTCTCTTCGCCGAGATTAATTTATTATGACAATTTTAACCAGGTTTGAGTTTTCTTCCTGTTGCATTCTCTCTCTCTCTCTCTCTCTCTCTCTCTCTCTCTCTCTCTCTATTTATCCCTCTCTCTCTCTCTCTCTAACTCACTCACTCACTCTTTCTTTTGATCACTTTCTCTCTCTCTCTCTCTGAGAGCAATATTGAACAAGTCCTGGCAGCAACACCCTACAAGGCACCAACTATACGGTCACCTACGACCTATCACGAAAACTATCCAAGCTAGATGAACCAGACATGCCGGACACTGCTGGAGAAGCAAGGACGAGCTCGTAAGTGATGTAATCCTGTGGACCCCCGCATATGGCCAATCAAAAGCAGGACGACCAGCTCGAACATACATACAGCAGCTATGTGATGATACGGGATGTAACCCTGAAGACATGCCAGAGGCGATGAATGATAGGGAGACGTGGAGAGAGAGGGTCAGGGATATCCGTGCTAGCCGCACGACATGATGAGGATGATGATAAATGAAGGGTTTGTGGTACGTAGAGAATTCAAACATTGCTTTTAAAAGCGTGTACATTAATGAAAGATTAATGAAATATTCTAAAAAACGATTAAAATAGTTTAAAATTCTAAAAAGAAAGGGACCCTCTGTTTCGGTCACTTCTCTTCTGAGAATTATGCAAGTGACTACCAAGTTTAAAGCAGATGAAGTAAACAAGGGTTGTGACCATCGAAAAAGCCTGGAGTGGGGGAACTGATCGAAAAATATATATATACACACACACATATATATGTATACACATACGCATACACATACATATATACATATATATATATATATATATATATATATATTCACATATACAAGCAGAGAGAGAGAGAGAGAGACAGACAGAGAGCAAGCTAGCCTTGGTGTTAAACTAACGTAGTTATTTATATTATTGAGTCTTTGTAAATATATATATCACTGTATACAGTGTCACGGTCCAGCTTAAGGTGTCATTTGCCTGATTTTATCAAACAGCTTCTCTGGCTGATGACATAAGAAAATACAGTTTTGCATTTAAACTAAGTTCGGCCCTGGAGAACAGATGTCTGCTTATACGAGATTTTCTCTTTTTCTTAGTATTTTTCGATAGAACTGTCAATCGTTGTAAAATAAATAAATAAATAAATAAATGATAAAAAAAGAAAATCCCGCTCAAAAAGTGGTCAGTGAATGAAACAAAAAATGAAGTAATAAAGAAGAGAAATAAAAAAAAAAAAAAGAAGATAAACGAATATCTTGATTTTGTCAGAGATCATAAGGAAATACGGAAAAGGTTGCCAACGGAGAAAAAGAGACGCAGTTTTGAATTGAAATCGAAGCTGAAGACCAAATAATTCAAGAAAAGAACAGTTGGAGATATCATGTTGGAATCTTGCAGACCAGGTTGGCGGATCTAATTTCCTGTCATCTTCTCCATTCCGCAACCCCCATCCCCCTATCCAATTATTCACAACACCCACATCCCTGGCAACAGGCAATCGACTAAGTTCATAGGATACGAACACTAATAAACCCAGAAAAGAGCGGTCCGCCGTAAAGGTCGGGCTTGAGACTTCCTTGTTCAGAGGTTTTTAACATTTTACCATTCAAGAAAAATATCGCTAATCGATAGATGAACTGGCTTTTTCCTCGCAAGATAGGAGATAGAGAGAGAGAGTAGAGAAGATAGAAATAGGAGAGAGAGAGAGAGAGAGAGAGTAGAGGAGATAGAAATAGGAGAGAGAGAGAGAGAGTAGAGGAGATAGAAATAGGAGATAGAGAGAGAGAATAGAGGAGATAGAAATAGGAAAGAGAGAGAGAGAGAGAGAGAGAAAGAGTAGAGGAGATAGAAATAGGAGAGAGAGAGAGAGAGAGTTGAGGAGATAGAAATAGGAAAGAGAGAGAGAGAGAGAGTAGAGGAGATAGAAATAGGAGAGAGAGATAGAGAGAGTTGAGGAGATAGAAATAGGAGAGAGAGAGAGAGTAGAGGAGATAGAAATAGGAGAGAGAGAGAGAGTAGAGGAGATAGAAATAGGAGAGAGAGAGAGAGAGTAGAGAAAACAGAGATAGGAGAGGGGTGAAGGAGAGAGATAGTTGATGGGTAGATGAGACAGAGATAATTGAGAGGTAGGAGGAACAGAGATAGAGGGGGAGAGATAGAAATATTATAGAGGTGAGAGAGACAGAGATGAGAGAGACAGCAGTGGAAAGGACAGAGATAGTAGAGCAGCGGGAGAGACAGAGATAGTAGAAGAGTGGGAAAGACTGAGATAGTAGTGGGGTGAATGAGACAGAGTGGTGAGGGAGACAGAGAGAGTAAAGCTGTGGGAGAGACAGAGACAGTAGAAGGACGAGAGAGGTAGAGATTGTAGAGGGGTGGGAGAGATAGTAGAGGGGTGGAAAAGACGGTGGTAGGGGGAGGGTGACAGAGTCATGGGGTTGAGAGAGACAGAGATAGGAGAGGGTGAAAAATACAAAAAGGAGAGGTGTGAGGGAGACTGAGGTTGCAGATGGGTGTGAAAGACAGAGTTTGTAGTGGGGCAATAAAGACAGCGGGTGAGAGAGACAGAGATAGGAGAAGGGTAAGAGAGACAGAGGAATGTTAGAGACAGAAATGGTAGAGGCGTAGAAGAGACAGAGACACAAGAGAAGTGAGAGGGACTGAGATAAGAGAGGGTGGGAGAGACAGAGAGAATCGGAGGAGTGAGAGACAGAGACAGGAGAAAAGTGAGAAATGCAGACATAGGAGTGGAGTGACGGAGGCAGTGGTAGGAGAGAGGTGGGAGAGACAGAGATTTTAATAGGGTGAGAGAGAGTCAGAGGGGAGAAAGAGAGATATAAGAGGTTGGCCAAATGGAGAGATTATTTCGAATTTAGATGAGATTACTGTATTCACTGCGTCTTTTTTTCTATCAGAATTTGATAATCTTCTGCCATGTGAACTAAATTTGTCTTTACGTTGACTTCTAAGCAGAATTTAATGTTCTTTGATAACGCCAAAATTGATTCTATTTTCCTTTAGTTTTGATCTCTTAAAGGCCGTCTTCGGCAGCCATTAGGTTCGATGTCGAATCACGTCCCATGCAGAGAATCTGTTATAACTAAATCAAAATAAATAAATGCTGCCCTATGATTAACATTAATTCTTATCTCCCATTAAAAGTATGATATTCTAGGTGAGCACGAACGCAGTATCTACATTATTATTATTATTATTATTATTATTATTATTATTATTTCACTCTTAGTGAGTTTTTCAACCAGTGCATCATCATCATCATCATCATCATCATATCGCGCTGGTAGCACGGATATCCCTGACCCTCTCTCGCCACTTCTCCCTATCGTTCATCGCCCTAGGTAGGTCTTCAGGACAACATCCCGTATCCTCACATAGCTGCTGAATGTATGTTCGTGCTCATCGTCCTGCTTTTGCACGGCCATGTGTGGGGGTCCATAAGAGTACACCACTTATGAGTTCGTCCCTGCTTCTCCAGCAGTGTCCTGCATGTCTGGCTCGTCTAACTTGAATAGTTTTCGTGATAAGGGGTAGGTGGCCGTACAGTTGGTGTCTTGTGGGATGTTGCCCCCTGGCGGTTTTTCACTGGACTCCTCAGAACAGCAAATGTCCTTCAGGACTCCAGGACTCTCCTCAGTACTTTAGCCTATATTGAAAATTCCGCGGTCTAGATAGTTGCGATTTTTCCTCTGATTTCCATTTTCTCTTTTCTTTTTTCCAGACTTTGCTGAACATCCAACCGCATCAATTACAATCAGTTTCACTGTGACCTTTTGCCCAGTCGAGGGTGGGGGGTGTAGAATACACCGACTGTTTCTCTGCAGGGGGTAAGACTCTCCCGACAACGAGTGTCCTGGGTATGATATTAAACAATCTGATGGTGAGGTTCCAGTAATGCTGGAGCTTTGGGGAATGCGGAGTACTCCTTCATATGTCATCGCTCCCAAGTCCACTCTAACCAGCAGGGGTAGCACCTGATAGGGTCCTATCTATGGGTCAAATTGAATTAAACTGTGTTGGTTGAGATGGGACTGTTTTGACATAAAAAATGTGTATTTATGCAAAACTGCATTGTTTAAAGTAGAACTGTTTTGTATGCTAAACGGAATTGTTTAAAATAGAATTGTTTTTGAAATTAAAACTGTACTTGCGTTGAACTGAATTGTTTGAAATAAAACTGTTTTGACATTTAACTATGAGTAAACAAAAAAACTATTCTTATACCAAACTGAATTGTTTGAAATAGAACTGTTTGGCTAAACTGAATGGTTTGAAATAGAACTGGTTGACTAAACTGAATGGTTTGAAATAGATCTGTTACTGACAATTAAACTGTGTACTTATGCTAAACTGAGTTGTTTGAAATAGAAATGTTTATTTGTATAAAAATGGATTTGGCATTAAATAACTTAGAAACCCAAACAAACAAACACTGTCACCTTCATGTTTCACAGTTTTTTCGGGGTTCTCAAGCAAGGTCAAAGTATTTGTCTATCTCCATTAGATGAAAAAATGTTTTCTTCTTATTCTACAATAGATCTACTTTATTGGCGAGGATTATTTTTCAACGTCTTGTGTGTTTCTCACACCAGTGTTAGCCGATGGTGTTTCACTGGAGTCAGAATGACAGCAAGTCTCCTCGGGTCTCCAGGACTCTTCTCAGTATTCCGGACGATTTTAACGCTTTAGTTTGGATGCTTTCAATTCATCCTCTGATTTAAAACTTTTCCAGTTCCCTTTCCAAGCTTTTAGAGACCGTTCCAAGTGCACTAATTCCAACTGGTATCACCGTCATTTTCATGTTCTACAACTTTGTTAGTTCTTTGGTAAGGTGTAAGTGATTGTCTCACTTTTCCTTTGCTTTCATTTTACTCTAGGGTCTAGCGGGACGGCAAAGTTCATTACACGGCATGTTCTTTTTTTTTTTTTTTTTTTTTTTTTTTTGTTAATTATCTCTTGGTTTGGTTTTCTGGCTGAGACTAAGTGATCTGTTTGTAACTCAAAATCCCAGAGAATTTTATGTGTTTCATTCTCTAGGACGAATTCTGGTTTGTACATATATCATTTGATAAGTAAAGTTGGTGACCTTAATCGAGAGTGACCTGAAGGTTCCCTTTTCAATAGCTACTACACCGAGGTTTAGAGGAGGGCGCTATTCTTTTCCCTGGATTGCTCCACTTTAATCTGGATCCTTACCTTATAATGCTGAGTGTTAAGCAAGGCGGCATCAAGTACCATTTTTTAAGTCTTTGGTACGGCTCGACCTGGGATTGAACCCTAGTCTCCCGGACCACTGGCGAACAGTCTACTAATGGCCCGGTAATATCATTTGATAGTAGGATCAAATTTCCTGGTATTATGGTCAAATTTCATTATTATTATTATTATTATTATTATTATTATTATTATTCCAATCGAGTTTGTCATACCAGCGTTATCTGATGTTCCTTACTGGATTCTGAGTGACAGCAAATCTCTTCAAGTCTCCACGACTCTTCTCAGTATTCTGGCTGATTTTAACAACACTGTAATTTGGATGGAATCGGTTCCTCTTCCGGTTTTCAGTCCTTCTAGTCCCCTACCCATTCTATTGAGACCGTTCCATGTACACCTAATACAATTGGTATCACCGTCACTTTCATGATCCACAGCTTTCTTTGTTCTCTGGCAGAGTCTAAATACTTGTCTCTCTTTTGGCTTTAAAAAAAAAAATTTACTCTGTGGTCTTGGTTGGTTGGTTTGGTTGGTTTTATGGCATATCAACCTTTGTAGGTTATTTAACGCCAAATCCATTTTCATGTAAATAATCAGTTCTATTTAAAGCAATTCAGTTTAGCATGAGTACACAGTTTAATTGTCAAAAACATTTCTCACATCGATACTGCTATATGGATGCACTACATGGACGCTAACAAAACGACTGGAGAAGAAGCTAGATGGCAATTACACAAGAATGCTGCGTGCAATCCTAAACAAGTACTGGCAGCAACACCCCACAAGACACCAACTGTACGGCCACCTGCCCCCTATCACGAAAACTATTCAAGTTAGACGAACCAGACATGCAGGACACTGCTGGAGAAGCAGAGATGAACTCATAAGAGATGTACTCTTATGGATCCCCACACATGGCCGCGCAAAAGCAGGACGACCAGCTCGAACGTACATTCAGCAGCTATGTGAGGATACAGGATGTTGTCCTGAAGACCTACCTAGGGCAATGAACGATAGGGAGGAGTGGCGAGAGAGGGTCAGGGATATCCGTGCTACCAGCGCGATATGATGATGATGATTTCAAACTATTCAAGCAGTTATATATAACAATTCAGTTTAGTGTAAGTACAGTTTCAATGTCAAAAATAGTTCAATTTAAAACAATTCTGTTTAGCAAAAGTACGCAGTTAAATGTAAGTACAGTTTGATTGTGAAAAACATTTCTATTTCGAGCTATTCAGTTTAGTCAAGCAATTCTACTTCAGCTTATTCAGTTTAGTAAAAGTACAGATTTTGTTTACACAGTTACATGTCAGAATAGTTCTATGTTAAACAATTTAGTTTAGTGTAAATACAGTTTCAATGTCAAAAAACAGTTCTATTTGAAAAAAAAAATCAGTTTAGCACAAGCACGCATTTCAAATGTAAGCACGGTTCAATTGTCAAAAAACATTTCTATTTCAAGATATTCAGTTTAGCATAAGTATGCCGTTAGTTCTATTTAACCCAGAGATAGGGCCCTATCAGGTGCTACCACTCCGAGCCACAGTGGACCTGGGAGCGATGCCAATGAAGAGTTACTCTGCATTCCAGCTTTGCTGGAACCTCACCATCAGATTGTTTAGTGTCATATCCAGGACACTCGTTAGGGGGGGGGTCTTACCCCTCTGCAGAGAAGCATTGAGTGTATTCGTCATCCCCAGCCGACTAGGCAAACTCTGTGGTCTGCTGGGACGGTAAAATCTACTAAACTGCATTTTTTTTCTAAATAATCAATAAGTCTGGTTTTCTGACCGGAATTAGATAATCTTTTTGTTGTATCTCAAAATCGCAGAGAATTTGATGCGTCTCATTTTCGAGGACGGATTATTATTATTATTATCATTAGTTTATTAGCCCTGAAGACCTGCCAGAGGCGATGAACGATAAGGAGAAGTGGCGAGAGAGGGTCAGAGATATCCGTGCTAGCGGCACGACATGATGATGATGATTATGATTATTATTCCAAAGGGAAATTAGAAATTGATTTCTTCTGTTTGGTCATTTGAAATCTCGTTACAATGTGCCATTTTTGCTCTATTATCATATTTACCCAACCCTTCCATTCGGACAGGATATAACACAAAGTCAATTTTTAAGCGGAGTTTAACAGTTTTGAATTCAGAGTTTTCCTTCTCCTAGACTAGTTGCCTCACCAAGGCTGAAGAAGTCAGTCTATCCTACTATTTACCCATAGCTGGAGGGAGAATAATTGGATTCATACCTTTCCCAAGGGTATTAGTGCTATGTGAAATGCAATCAGTCTCGTCCAGGATTTGAACTCGTGTCACTGTGTCCATTTCCTCCAATGATAACCATTACACCACGGGCACCTCCTTTTTTTTGCTGTATTATAGAGGTCCGCCAATGGCCCTCGAGACCTGGGTTCAATCCCAGGTTGAGTCATACCAAAGACTCAAAAAATGGTACTTGATGCTATTTTGCTTACCACTCAGCATTATAAAGTAAGGATCAAGGGTAAAGTGGTGCAATGCAAGGAAAGGAGTAGCGCCCTCCTGTACACCTCAGTGTAGTAGCTCTCAAAAAGGGAGCTTTCGGGTCACCCTCGACTACGGTCGCCAACTTTACTTATAAAGGTACGCTTATAAACATCTGATCCGTTTAATATAGATATATTACTTCAAAGTAAAGGGGCACCAACGGAAAAATCGCCGTTTAGTCTCCCATAGTATATATATATCAGGATGCGTTCTTAATGTAATGAGTATGACCGTACCCAGTAGATCAGGCTACCCGAATTAAAATCCTGAACAATTATATTTGACATAGCGCTAATAACTTTGGGAAAAAACATTAATTTAACCACGAATAAATAGTGGAGCAGACTGGGCTATTCAACCTTTGCATGGCAACCTGCCTTGAAGAAGGAAACCTATGAATTCAAACCTGTTAAACTCCTCTTAAAAACTGACCTTGTGCCACATCCTCTTCATATAGAAGTGTGGGTAATTACAAATATATAAAACTCTTTTACTTAAAATGTGGAAACCAGATGACCCTTTCTAGAATGCCCTACATCTATATATATATATATATATATATATATATATATATATATATATATATATATATATCAAGTCACGCTGTCAGCGAAGATTTCCCTCCATTCGTCTCTATCATCGCACCTGGCAGGTCTTCCAAACTACATCTTGTGACCGTATAGAACTTATGTAAATAAGTTCTTGCTGGTCGGCTAACACTAGTACGTTCATGTATAGGGGTCTATAGAAGAAAGTCACTTCTGAATTCGTCCTTACTTCTCCAGCAGTGTCTCACCTATCTTGTTCGTCTGACTTGGATAGTTTTTAAGATGGGAGGTAAGTAGCTGTATGTGGTGTCGCTCCCTGTATTTGTTCAAGATAACTCGTTACATTCTTTTGTAGCAGCAATCTAGGTTTTTCTCTAGGCGTTTTGTTACTGTCCATGTGGTGCATCCATACAGTAGTATTGACGCAGCCACATCTTGAGAGAAGTCCCGTTAATATATATATATATGCACATTTGTAAAGATCTTCGGTTTCTTTTCGTGTATTCATCCGAATCTTACCTTGGAATTTTCTCGTTGGATCATTTTTTTAAACAATATTTCTTGCTTAATTCATTCCCGAACTAATTTCATGAAGGCAGTTATCTCCGAATGAATATTCCGAGGTAAATTACAGCGAGGAAAATCTTTTTAAGTCTGGGGAAATATTCTCCAATTCAAAAGCCAATAACAATGCAAATCTATAATGTTTCAAAAGAAACAATATGTTCCGCACGTTCAATTTGGTACTTTTATTGGATTCCATACTCTCTCTCTCTCTCTCTCTCTCTCTCTCTCTCTCTCTCTCTCTCTCTCTCTCTCTCTTTCTGTTTGTCTTGCTCTCCATTGTCTCATTTGCTTGTCTTGGATGAGAGAGAGAGAGTGCGTGTGTATGTGTGTGTGTGCGTGTGTGTGTGAGAGAGACAGAGAGACAGACAGACAAGTGTGTGGGTAATGGTACGGTTTGAAGTTTTTTTTATATATACATGAATCCCGTTTGGGAAGGAAAAAAAACAACAAATTCACTAAGACATTGGAGATAATTGGTTGTTGTAAACGATAAAAGTAATAAATGATAATCAAGAAGAAGAAGAAGAAGAAGAAATTAATAGTGAAAGAAGAAGAAGAAGAAGAAGAAGAAGAAGAAGAAGAAGAAGAAGAAGAAGGGAAATAGAGGAATTAAAAGTCAAAGAAGAAAGGGGGAAAATAATGGGAATTCAAAATACAAGAAGAAGAAGAAGAAGAAGAAGAAGAGGAGGAGGGGGAAGAAGAGAAGGAGGAGGAGGAGGAGGAGGGGTAAATGGAGAAAAGGAAAAATAGAGCAATCAAGAGACGAAAAAGAAAAAGAAGGATAAAAAAAGTGAAAGATAAGGAAAGGTAACGAAAATATACAAGATGGAAAAGAAAGATGATGAAGAGAAAAAAGAAAGAAAAAACAAGGGAAGAAATTTATGGGGGGGTGAAAAGTAGAGGATTTTAAAGTGAAAGAAGAAGGAGAAAAAGAAAAAGAAGAAGAAGAAGAAGAAGAAGAAAAAGAAGAAGAAGAAGAAGAAGAAGAAGAAGAAGAAGAAGAAGAAGAAAAATAGATGACTTGAAAAGTGAAATAAAAAGAAGAAAAAGAAGAAAAGGGAAATTAGAGGATTTAAAAGTGAAAGAAGAAGAAGAAAAAAGAAAAAGGAAAATAGAGGATTTTGAATGAAAGAAGAAGAAGAAGAAGAAGAAGAAGAAGAAGAAGAAGAAGAAGAAATATAGAGGATTTAAAAGTAAACGAAGAAGAAGAAAAATCAGGAGAAGAAGAAAAAATAGAGAATTTAAAAGTGAACGAAGAACAAGAAAAAGAAGAAGAAAGAAAATAGAAGATCTAGAAGAAGAAGAAGAAGAAGAAAGAAAAATAGAGGATTTAAAAGTAAACGAAGAAGAAAAAAGGAGAAGAAAAAGAAAAAAAGAAAATCAAGGGTTTAAAAGTGAAAGATGAAAGAAGAATAGAAGATTTAAATGTAAACGAAGAAGTAGAAAAATAAGGAGAAAAAGAAAAAAGCAAGTAGAGGCTTTAAAAGTGAAAGAAGAAGAAGAAGAAGAAGAAGAAGAAGAAGAAGAAGAAGAAGAAGAAGAAGAAGAAACAACTGAAAAATTGAATCAAAATGGTACAATGCACTGGAGAAAACAAAATGGTGGATCTGAGTTGATATCTTGTAGCAAATAGGGTAGCAACAACTAATAAACATTAACAAAATGGATATAAAAGAAAGTAACAATAGACACTACAAAATGGGAGTAGAAAGGGGAGATAATAACAAGGGAGGTAATAAAAAATAAAGAAGGCTAAACTAATAAAGAAATGCTAGTTTATTTCGTTATTACCACCAAAATCGGTCGGCCCTATCATTTACCATACCCAACGTTCCAAAAAAAAAAAAAATGAAAAAATAAAAAAATAAAAAAATAAAAACAATCCTATAATTCTAAAATCGTTCAACTGATGCAAACATTTACCAACAAATATTATTAAATCTTCTGTAGAAACACACGCATATCATATTCAATATGTGGCTTGATAAAGGGTAATGGTAAACGAGCTAGTCGCGTAGAAAATTATTACTCTATAATGATTTCGATTCTCACTTGCAACCTCCCATTTTTTGTTTGGCTTGTCAAAGGAAGCAAGAATACGCCGACTGTACCCACTGCACGGGTGTAAGACTCCTTCCATAAAAAAGAGTCTTGGGTATGATATTAAACTGCATTGATGGTGAGGCTACAATTCTGGAGATCTGTGAAGTGTTGAGTAACCTTTCATTGCCATTACTCCCAGGTCCACTTTGATCCGGAGTGCTATTACCTGTTAGATTCCAATTAATGGCTCAAATAAATCTGCTTAAAATAAGACAATTGATATTATATAATTATAAAAAAAATAACTCTTAAGAAATAACACAAAAAATCTCATCATGAACAAAAAAAAAAATAAAACGCAATTCCCTAGCCTTTATGCATAAAATAAACCTTGGCGGGTGAATATGCCGTTAAAATCAATCAGTCAATTTTTTGTTTCGTTTTATTCTAGACAGTATTAAGATGGGTGTCGACCTACTTCGATGTGGCAGTCCAGTAAGTTTGGCACTACGCCAAGAAGACATCCTTTTACCGAGTGCCTAATAAGGACGCAAAGGTTACCCAGCTTGAGCAGTAGACCACTACAACTATTTATTGAGCTTGATCCTTACTGAGTGTACAATAACTGTAGGTTTTTACCTGAGTGATTGATTAATTTTAACAGTCAACCCGTTTAGTATTATTTCATGCCTAAAGGTTAGGGAATCGTGTTCTTTGTACTCTCATATTTGCATTTTTGTGCAGATATTTCTTATCATATTTTAAAATTACTGTCACTTGATAAAAAGTATTTCTCCATAATACAAATAGTTTTTGCACATTTTTTGGTTTCAAGTATTCCAATCAAATACAAATAATAATATGGTTTCAAGTAATTATTTCTATTTCATAATAACTATTTGCTTGCATGGTTTCAAGTAACAAAAGAAAATATTCTTTTGTACTGCTTTAAGTAACTATTCTTAATACAAATAAGCTATACAGATTAATATGGTGGCAAGTATTCCTATCAAATTCAAATAATTTTCAAAAAGATCTATTGTAGCTTTAAGTAACTATTCTTGATACAAAAAGCAACAAACATTTATATGATAGTAAGTATTCCAAAGATTTTTAAAGAGATTTATTTGGGACATAGGTGGTTGGTTGGTTGGTTGTTTGGTTGGATTTTATAGCATATCAACCTTTGTAGTTTATTTAACGCCAAATCCACTTTTATGAAAATAGTTCTATTTCAAACAATTGAGTTTAGGATAAGTACGCACTTTAAATGTAAGTAAAGTTTAGTTGTGAAAAACATTTCAATTTCAAGCTATTCAGTTTAGTCAAACAGTTCCAATTCAGATAATTCAGTTTAGTATAAGTACAGGTTTTGTTTACACACAGTTAAATATCAAAAACTGTTCCATTTCAAACAATTCAATTTAGCATAAGCACGCAGTTTTAAATGTAAGTACGGTTCAATTGTCAAAAACATTTCTATTTCAAGCTATTCAGTTTAGTCCAACAGTTCTAATTCAGAAAATTCAATTTAGCATAAGTTTGCAGCAAGTTCTATTTAACCCATAGATAGGGCACTATCAGGTGCTACCATTCCGGACCTGAGTGGACCTGGGAGCTATGGCAATGAAGGGGTACCCCGCATTCCCCAAATGTTCTGTATTACTGGAACCTCACCATCAGATTATTTAGTGTCATATTCAGGGCACTCGTTGAGGTTGTCTTACCCCTCTGCCGAGGTGCAGTCAGTGTATTCTACAGCCCCAGCCGAATGTGCAAAACATAGATGGAAACTAACAGCTAATTACTACTTCGGGTCAAAGTGGGCCTGCGAGTAATGGTAATGAAAGGGTACTCCACATTCTCCAGAGTACCATATTGAAGCACTTTTTGTGGGAGGCAGTCTTACCCTTCAGCAAGGGACACAATCAGCGTATTCTAAACCTTGTTGATGAAGCAGGCTTTTACCAGTTTAGGATTGTCTGTCAATACGAACTGTGACTTAATGTGAATCGTTAGCCAGTTTGCAAAATACAAAAACCGTCTTGTTAACTCGATACTCAGTGGGGACCATTTTCACCTTGCGCTGTACGAAACTATTCTAGGAAAATACATTAAGGTGGATCCTCACAGGGTAATTCAGATTTGTGATGTCAAGTTTAGGGACTATGGGTGATATAGCGGTTACCAATATCGTCTAGCATACCATTACCACTGATAAAAGAGTTTGATTCCTACTGTGCATCCAATAATGATCGTATGAGTGTTTAAGCTTTGTTCAAATATCCTGATTATTTTTAAGTCATAGTAAATCAACCAGCTAATGAAAACTGTTTTCTAACCTCGATTCTCATTGGGTACTCTCACTCGTGCGCCGTAATAAACTAATATTAGTGGATGTATTAGTTAAATTAATGACTGATTTTAGGGGCATGTCAATTGGTCTAGAGATATTTTAGGTCTAGATGTTAACAAATCCCGTTTATTAGTACTTTCATACTTAAATTTATTGTATAGTTGTTTCTTTAGAAGTTTTTGCTCACAGTCCTATGAAATATAAATAATTTTTGCTCATGGTCCTATCGGATACGAATAATTTTTGCACGCGGTCCTATCGGATACGAATAGTTTTTGCTCATGGTCCTATCGAGTACGAATAATTCTTGCTCAAGGTCCTATCGGGTACGAATAATTTTGCACATCATCCTATCGGATACAAATAATTTTTGCTCAAGGTCCTATAGAATACGAATAACTTTTACTCATGGTCCGATCGGATACGAATAATTTTTACTCATGGTCCGATCGGATACGAATAATTTTTACTCAAGGTCCTATCGGATACGAATAATTTTTACTCATGTTCCTATCGGATACGAATAATTTTTGCACACGGTCCTTTCAAATGCGAATAAGTTTTGCACGAATAATTCTTAAGCAGATGTATTTGAACCATAGATTGGACTTTAAAAGGTACTACCACTTCAGATCAGAGTGGACCTGGGAGAACTGGCAATGAAGGAGTACTCCCAATTGTCAGATCTCCAAAACTAGAACCTTATCATTAGATGAAGTTGGTATTATCCTCATGGCATAATTTTTTGGGAGGGTTTCTTAGTTCCCTGTCGGGGATACAGTCAGTGCACTCTAAGCCCTACCTAATGACTGATATATGTATTGAGTGTTTCCCCATCAAGTAACTCATAGTAATTTAGTCTCAAAAACTATTACTACCCGTTAAAATATTTGATCGTGTGACTTGTGATGTCAAATTAGATAATATGAACACGAGGGCGTGAAGTTTAGCGAGGCGATCTCGCAGGATATTACTTGTGTGCAATAAGTTAGATCCTCACTGGAGGCTACCCATTCATGTCTTAGATACAGACAATAACACAGACTCTCCAACCCAACTTTCCTCTTGCTCTCCCTCTCTCTCCCTCTCAATCTTCAGTCCTCTTTTTTCTCTTAGTTCCCTCTCAGTGCTTATTTTGGCTGTTTGATTTGATTTTCAGGCATTTATCAACCATTGTTGGTTATTTAATGTCATATGCTATTTTTACATATATATTGAATATATGATTTATAAAGGCATTTTAGATACATACAGCTGAAAGTACAAACAGTTCTATTTCTTACAATTCAATTTAGCATAAGTCTTTTGTTTACGCACAGTTAAAAGATCAAACAGTTCTACGTCAACCAATTCATTCTATCACAAGTAATCAAAGTTAATTGGTTCGAAGTATTGCTAGCTATCACTAACAATTCCATTAAACTCCAGTAATTTGTTTACACACAGTTAAATAATCAAACTGTTCTATTTCTAAAAATTCAACTCATTTGTTTGCACACAGTTTAAATGTCAAACAGTTCTAATTGACTCATATATAGGACCCTATAAGGTGCTACTCTTCCGGGCCAGAGTGGACCTGGGAGTGATGGCAATGAAGGGATACTCTACATTCCTCAAAGCTCCAGCATTACTGGAGCCTTACCATGTTTAGTGTCATACCAGGACACTCGTTGGGGAAGTGTTACCCCTTTGCAGAGAAACTGTCGATATGTTTTACAGCACCAGGATTTTGAATGTATTTCTCTCCTAACTCTTCTTCCTCTCTCATTCTTTCAGTTTTCCCTCTTTCTTTCTTGTTGGAGGGAGTTTCTGCGGCGTAGTGGCTAACGTGCTGGACTGTAACATCGTAGTAAGCGAATCGAAATTTTCCCTTTAATTTAACCTTGTGCCTTACTATTCTCGGCTCGGTAGATACCCATCCATCTTTTGAAGAATAAGTAGTTTTATTTGAACATACATCTTTGAACACATTTTGATATAACATAATACATTTATTTTTCTTCTCGTATTTTTTTTTCTGAAGAAATGACAACTTGTGTTGACGAATGTACGGACAGAAATAGTATTATGAAATCAGTCGAATATCGAGTCAATAAAGAAAGAAAGAAATGTATATATGGTATTCAGTACGAATCTATGGATAGAATCGTAAGATATATCCATATAAAAACTATCAAAAATACACTGTCTTCTTTTATCTGTTCTTGTGTTTTGGTTCCATTGCAGGAAATCGAATTTCTTCTTGATTTATTGGAGAAAGGGAATAATCAAGAGTCACATGATTAAGAAAAAAAAAACAAAAACAAAAAAAAACAAAAAACAATTGATATACTTTAGGAGTTTTAATGGCAAATTCAAATAACTTTTTTAAAAAGATTTTTTACACGAAACTTAAAATATAAATAACTTCGTTTCTAAAACTTTTCAGGATATATTAAAGTAAGTTTTAATCATGTCTAATTACCTATTTCTTATTTGTATATCATCAGACAAAGCATTTTCAATGAGTGACAGCAAGTCTCCTCAAGTCTCCAGGACTCTTCTCAGTATTTCGGCCGATCTTAGTAATGCTATAGTCCTGATAGTCCCTACTCGTTCTCTTATTTCATTTTCGTCCAGTCCCAGTACCAATACTTCGGTGACTATACCGAGCACGCCAATTAAATTTAGTATCAACGTCACTTTCATGTTCCATAGTTTTTTATAGTTCTCTAGCAAGGTCCTGGGTCATATTTCTCTTTTTGCTTTCTTTCAATTTTATCCAAGGGTCAACAGGAACAGCAAAGTGCAATTTTTGGCAGGTCTTCTTTTTTTTGTTGACAATCACTAGGTTTGGTTGATGAGGTGATCAGTTTGTATTTCAAAATCTCACTGAAGATTGTGCGTTTCATTTTCTATGACAGGTTCTGAGTTGTAGAAATACCATTTGTTCGTATGGCAAAGTTTAAACTTCTTGCACAATTCCCAGTGGATAACCCTTACCACCCTCTCATGTCTTGTCTTATACACTTTTTGCGCTAGTTCATGGCATTTGCTGACTGATCATTTTATCTTCATCACAAGATAATCTACATCTGCTATTTTGTGGCGTCTTGTCTACTCTTGCTTTGACATAGTTATTATTATTATTATTATTATTAGAGTTTTTCACATCAGCGTTAGCTGATGGTTTTTCACTGGACTTTGAGTGACAGCAAGTCTCCTCAAGTCTCCAGGACTCTTCTCAGTATTCTAGTCGTTCTCAATAATGTAGCAGTTTGGATGGTCTCCACACGTCCGCCAACTTCCAAATCCTCCAGTCCCTTCAGTAATCCTTTAGTTAATGTTCCAAATGCACCAATTACAATTGGTATAACTGCTACCTGCATGTTCCATAGTTTTTTCAATTCCCTAACAAGGTCGAGGTACTTATCCTTCTTTTCGTATTCTTTCAGTTTTATTTTGTGGTCATCCGAGACAGCAAAGTCGACAATTTTGCGAGTCTTTTTTTTTTTTTTTTGTTGATTATTATTCGGTCTGGTCTTCTGGGCGAGATTAGGTGATCCGTGTGTATGTCAAAGTCCCATTGGAGTTTATGTGTGTTATTTTCTATGAAATGTACTGGGTTGTGCATATACCATCTAAATTTCTTGCACATCTCCCAGTGGATCACCTTGCCGACCCAGTCGTGTCTAGTCATATATTCCTTCTGCGCTATTTTTATACCCCTTGCAAGTTTTTCACACGAGCATTATTTTGTGTTCTTTAATTGAAGTCCGAGTGACCACGCGTCTCTTTCATGTCTCCAGGGCACTTCTCAGTATTCTAGCCAATCTCAGCAATGCTATTGTCCGGATGGTTTCGAGTCAACCACTAATTTGCCGTTTCTCCATTCCTGTCTCCTGGCTCTTGGTGACTAACTACAATTGGGATGACCTTGACTCTCTTGTTACACTGTTTCTGTTTCTGTTCTCTGGCAAGGTCCAAGTATTTGATTAACATTACCCTTTCTTCTGTTTTAACATTGACCCACACCGTAACGTGAAAATCAACTAGATGGCAAATTCTCTTTTTGTGTGTTAACTCTAATTCTGGTCTTCTGGCTGAGATTAAGTGATCCGACTGTATTCCAAAATCCCAGAAAATTTCATGCGTCTCATTTTCTAGGACCGATTCTGTCTCGTGTGTGCAGTATTAGTTAGATTAATCAAATTTCAGTTTCTTGTACATTTCTCACTGGATCACCCCTCCCATCCAGTCGGACCAGGTTTTGTACTGTTTTTGTACAAGTTTGCTACATCCACTTAAAAATCTAATTAACAGTTAATATCTTTTTCTTCTGGTCCAGTCGGATGGGACTATTGAATATACCGACTGCATCTATGCAGAGGGTCAAGACTCCCTTAATGAGTGTCTTGTGACCCAGTCGGCTGGGGCTGCAGAATACAGCGACTGCATCTCGACAGAGGGGTAAAACATCCCCAACGAGAATTCTGATATGACGCTACACAATCTGATGGTGGGGCTCCGATAATGCTGTGTTTAAAACTCATTTAATTGATATGTATAAAAAGGATTTGGTATAAAATAACCAACAATAGTTGATATGTCATAAAACACAACCAAACCAAATCATATATATTTAATATATATGTATAAAGAAGATTTGGCATTAAATAACCTACAAAGGTTGATATACCATAAAACCCAACCCAACAAAATCCAATATATTTTATATCTATGTATAAAGAGGATTTGGCATTAAATGACCTACAATGGTTGATATGCCATGAATATGGAACCCCAAATATAGCCGAGCAAAAGCAGGACGGCCAGCACGAACATACATTCAGCAACTATGTGAGGATACGGGATGTAGCCCAGAAGACCTGCCAGAAGCGATGAACGATAGGGAGAATTGGCGAGAGAGGGTCAGGGATATCCGTGATACCAGCACGACATGATGATGATGATGAGTTTATCCTAATTTCTCTCATCCCTCCATGTAACTGTAAATATTTTTATCACTCGTCTTTGTATGCCTCTTAGTATCAATCATCATCATCATCATGACGTGCTTTCGGCACGGATATCACTGGCCCTTTCTCGCCACTTCTCCCTATCGTTCATCGCTTCCGGCAGGTCCACAGGGCTACTCCTCGTATCCTCACAGAGCTACTATATGTAGGTTCGAGCTGATCGCCCTGCTTCGGCTCGGCTATGTAAAGAGGCCCACACGAGTACATCACTTATGAGCTCTTCCCTACTTCTCCAGCAGTGTCCTGCATGTCTGGTTCGTCTAATTTGGATAGTTTTCGTGATGGGTGGTAGGTGATCGTATAGATACTGCTTTGTGGGGTGTTGCCTCCAGAACCTGTTCAATATTGCTCGCAGCATTCTTGAGTAGTTGCCGTCAAGCTTTTTCTCCAGGCGTTTAGTTAGCGTCCATGTAATATATCCATATAGGTGTATCGACACGATTACATTCTAATTTTCCAAATCTCGACGCTGTACCCCTCAACATCAAGAAAAAAGTCACAAGAGTCAGTAAATAGGAGGTGCCCGTGGTGTAATGGTTATCGTCGTAGGAAATGGACACGGCGAAATCCTGGACAAGACTGATTGGATTTCTCATAGCACTAATACCCTTGGAAAAGGTATGAATCCAATTATTCTCCCTCCAGCTATGGGTAAATAGTTGGGCAAACTGGGTTCTTCTGCCTTGGTAAGTGTTGTGGGAACCTTACCTATCTCACTATAATGGACTCTTCTCTTCGGCAAATCACTATCGGTGTTATACGAACAGTACGAGACTTCTTACCTTTTCTATGTAACTCTATCTTTCTTGTGTCATATAATCTGTTATCTAATATCCGTGTTTGCGTTTTCATTAGTGACCCTTTTCGGGGCCACAACAGTAAGACAACTAATCTAGAAGAAGGAAAACTCTGAATTCAAACCTGTTAAACTCCGTTTAAAAATTGACCTTGTGTCATATCCTGCCCGAGCGGAGGGGTTGGTAAATATGATAAAAGTCAATAAAAAGTGCAATGCTCAGAGATCGATAAAACCCCTAAAAAATCTATAGTATAGACAGTAAGGATAGTGACACCGGCAATATAGTTGCCAGTCTTAATCTTGACGAGATATTAAGTAACAAAACTTGAAGCCACTTAACTGTAGGCAAACTGATAAGCACACTCACCTTTTTAAATCTTACATATACATATATATTTAAATGTGTTCAAACAAAAAACAGATTTTGAATCGTAACTGCTTCATGGCAATTCTAGAAACCATTTAATTGTGTGCAAACAAATGATTAAAATAAATGGAATAATTCGTATTAGATAGAAATACTTGAAATCATTTAACCGTGAAGAAAAATGAGCTCATGGTGAATATGAGAGAGTGATAGTATTCTCTCTGGAAGTCACACTGGAGAGAGTGTGTTAGCCCTGCAAGTTAAATTGTGAAATAGAGAAAGAGTATTTGAAGACGAAGTATTTATAAAAAAATACATGTTTTGGAGTCGGCTCCAAAAAAACGCGGGACGAAATTCAAATGGGGACGTAGTTTTAAACACTGATCACGTGGCTCTCCTGGCCAATGGTTTCCCGAGACTTATTGTTTATGTGCGTCCGCCATCTTTGTTTCGCGAACAAGTGGCATACCACCCATTTTAAATTATAGGAGTGTAAGTCCTATAATACGTACATATTTAATATATGATTTCGAAACACATTTTGTGGATAACATTATTAAACAAACATGAGCTCCTTTTTTTGCCCAGTTAAATGTTTTCACTTATTTCAATCTAATACGAATAATTCTATTAACTATTAATCATTTGTTTGCACACAGATAAACGAATTCAAGTATGGCTATTTGTCACTAACAATTCAATTAAACATCACTCATAAACCATGTGTATTTGATATATAAATCTAAACAGGATTTGGCATTGAACAATTTATAATGATATGACATAAAATCAAATACACTTATGAATAATAACCATTTAACTCTCTGCAAAAAAATTGCTGAAATTAATTTGAATCGTAAGTGTTCGATAGAAATATTTGAAACCATTTAATCGTGGTCAAACAAATGAGCTCTTACTTGTTTAAAATGTTATTTTTAACTTATTCTTTCAGAAATATAAGGTTTTATATATGCAAAAACAGAATTTGGCATTAAATAACCTACAATGGTTGATATTCAACCAACCAACCAAACAAACAAACAAGCAATCAACACTGGAGCCCAAGTATGAATACAATGTTCTAAATAACGTCTTATTAAAGTTTTATATACCTTTAATGCAATATTTGCCTCTCTAGAAATAATATTTCACACCATCCGGCCAACCGTTTCACTTTCCCTCGATAAAACAGACACAATATGATCGTCAGCTTTAAACGTGTTTATAATAAAGATTGCTAACGCTTTATTCAAAGAAATAAAAATTCTATCCGTAATCTCTGAACAAACCAGAAGCTGTCTTCCGTACATCACATAGTGTAAACAAATCATTAACTTGTCATAAAAAATAACAACAAATAAAACGTCCTTTAAATCCGAATCATTATTCTGAATATTACGTATTAGTTAAAAATAAATAAACAAAACAAAACAAAACAAAACAAAACAAAAACAAAACAAAACAAAAAACAAAGCAAAACGAAAAGGAGTCACGTGGAAGAAATCAAAAGATGACCGTATTACAACTGACAAATACAAATAGCTTAATTTTTACTATTCATAAATATCTCAAATGTTATCCACAGTCTGTAATCGATTGATTTGTAACGACAACAGCTCAATTAGTGTTCGTGGGAGAGTTCACACGTCGGTCAAGACAACGTTTATTAATAAAGAAATGACAACCCCACACTAAGACCAACTGTGCTAAATAGAGAAAAAACGTAAGAACTAACTGAATTATTTCTAAGAACGGTCTGATGATATAAATAAGAGCACAAGGCCAAAACAATGTTTTAAATCTTATTAACCGAAGAACAATTTTTTTCTTTTCAGTTACTGGCTCATTAGCCTAGTGGGTAGATTGTTCGCCAATGGTCCAGAAGACTTGGGTTCAATCCCAGGTCGCGTCACACCACAAAACTTTAAAAATGGTACTTGATACCTCTTTGCTTAACACCCAGCAATATAAGGTACGTATCTAGGGTAAAAAGGAGCAATCCAGGGAAAGCGCCCTTACCTACACATCAGTGTAGTAGCTATTGAAAAAGGTGCCTTTTAGTCGCTCACGACTACGGTCGCCAACTTTACTTACTGAAATAGTGTTGGGCAGAATAATAAGTTCTGTGTGGCTGTTTTTGCTAAAAAAAAATAAGCTTTTTGAAAGCTTAGAAAAGACATGGGCCATATGAGGCCCGAGGTATCTGAATGGCCCTATTTGTAAGACAAATTACGCGTATAGTCTTCCGTACTAAAAAAGTGCCTTCAACGTAAAATTACCTTGAACTTTTTTAGTAATACAGTCCGTCTGATGATGAATCATATGTGAAATGTGGGGTCCGTTTCTTGAAAAGGATTGCCAATGTCTGGCGCGGAACTAATCCCAAATACAACACTAACAAAATCAAGCGTTACCAGATGTTTAAATAAGCTCTTCTTTCTTTCTTAAATTAACAACCCCAAATTGCTATTAAACTGAATGCAAACAAATGACTCATGTTAAAATCAATTGCCTGAAATAGAACTGTTTAATCATTTAACTGTGTGTAAGCAAATGACTGATGCTTAATTGATTTGTTCGTGATACATAGCAATACTTGGATCCATTTAACTTTGTTGACTTATGTTGAATTGAATGGTCCGAAATAGAACTGTTTGACCATTTAACTGTATGTAAACTAAAGCCTTGTGTTAAATCGATTTTTTAGTGTTTAACAGGAATACTTAAAAACATTTAACTGTGTGAAAAAAAGATTTATAGTAAACAGATTAATTAGATAGAAATAAGTATGCAAAAAAAAAAAAAAAGGTCTCAGACTCGCTTAAAAATGTTATCTACAAAATGTTTTCAGAATCATATATTTTATATGTATGCATAAACCGGATTTGCCATTAAATAACCTACAATGATTGATATGCTATCAAACCCAACGAAACCAAACCAAATTCTATTTATATATAATATATATATGTCTAAAGGGTACTTGGCATGAAATAACCTACACTGGTTGATATGCCATAAAATCCAACGAAACCAAACCAAATTCTATATATTTAATATGCATGTCAAAAGAGGATTTGGTATTAAATAACCTGCAATGGTTGATATGCCATAAAACCCAACCAAACCAAATCCTATATATTTAATATATATGTATGAAGAGGATTTGGCATTAAATAACATACAATGGTTGATATGCCATAAAACCCAACCAAACCAAATTCTATATATTTAATACATATGTCTAAAGATGATTTGGCATTAAATAACCTATAATGGTTGATATGCCATTAAACCCAACCAAACCAAATCCTATGTATTTAATATGTATAAAAAGGATTTGGCATTGAATAACCAACAAACCACCCAACCAACTAAACAGCATAAAGTGTTAAGGATCGAGTTCTCTTGTTCTGTGGAGTGAAATGCCATTCTTTTGCTGTCATAGCTCACCAATTCACATGATCTTTACATTATATGGCCCGATTAATGGGTTAAATAGATCTTTTTAAGAGAACATCCCAACAACATCTTGAATTACGTCAATCTATCAGCTCTTTACATAGCGATACTGAAACTAAGTATCAATTGTTTACCTGTTTAAAATGGTTGTGAAGATAAATTTTTGTACCGTATATGATTATAAAACTGTATTTCGGTATAAAATGTCACGGCAAAGACTGACATGTAAAGCCTAGCAAGCAAACAACAAAGCAATCTATCTATCTATTAGTCCGTTCGTATCTATCTATCTATCTATCTATCTATTAATCTATCTACCTATCCATCTCTCACAGTATATTCGTGTGACGTTTAAGGTAATCCATTCCGAATGTATTGATTTACATCAATCTGTTCATATCTATCTCAATGTTTTTACATCTGTCTCTTCGTATTTATCAATCTATTTATTGTAACCTGTCAAACACAGACATACACAAACACATAGAGACACACACAGAGGCACACACACAAATATATACGTTATTTTCTGAATATATATATATATATATGAAAAAATAAGATTTCACGGCATTAAATATGTTTCGTTTTATTCATAATTAAGAGGTAAGATTTTAATAATAAATGAGGTTAGAAAGTTCGGGGGTCTAAAGACAATATGTATATACTGTACTTTACTAAAGTCAAAATCGACATTTAATCTCACCTTATATATATATATATATATATACAGAGAGAAAGAATGAGAGAGAGAGAGAGATAAAGAAAGAGAGAGAGAGAGAGAGAAAATAAAAGATTGAAAGGCAGTTGATCAGAAACCATAACTACTAGTTGTACGTGATACTAAACACGATCATCAGAAGAATGTGCACAATTTGTTTTAGAGGATAAAAAATGGTCTTCTTGACGCATCGAGCATTAACTTGTTTTAACTCATTGAAGTTTTTACTAAATCAAAACAATTTAATTCTTAGTTTTTCCCCCAATATTGTAAAACATTTCCCAGTAAACAATACATCTTTTTATGCATGTTGTTTCACTGCAATATTTCTGGTGTGGACGTAATTCTTTCATCATATTTTGATTTTTGTGGAGTTCAGTTAAATATCTGAGGATGCAGACAGAAAACAAAGTTAATATAGTATCTCTTCTGCCAAATAAAATGTGTTTTTAAAATATCAGTCTTTCTGCTTTTCATTGTTTGGTTGCTTTATTTAGCGGCATATCAACTTTCGTTGGTTATTAGAAGCCAAAGCCATCCTTGAGAGGTGAGTGTCCAATGGTTAAAGCGATGGACTGCAGAATCGTAGTTACCGAGTTCGTACTCCATTCGTGCTATTACGTTCACTTTCGGTCAAATACCCTTGGGAAAGGTATGAACCCCCTTATCCTCCCAGCTATGGGTTAAATAGTACCACTAGTGTTCTTCTAGGAGAATGGCATTAGATAACCTACAAAGGTTGATAAGACATTAAACAAAGAAACCGAACCAAACCAAACCAAACCATCCTTGTAGAAAGACAGTAGGGATACTCGTTAAATCATAGCTAGGGGGATAAGGAGGTTAATACCTTTCCAAAGAATATTAGTCTGAAAGTGAACGTACTCGTGCGATTATAATGAACATTTAAGGTTCTTTTTTTCTTTTTAAACATTCAAAAGGATGTGAAATCAAAGTTTCTTTTTTGATTTAAAAGAAAATTTTTTAATAATTTTATGAAACCACTCTATAAATGGGTTTGGGTTCTTTATTTAATGGCATATCAACCTTTGTAGTATATTTAATGCAATTCTGTAAATTTACTCTGTAAATGTTACAACAATAGACAGACTAGTTTTACATTTTTTTTTACCGATGTTCTATCACAAGTTTCCTCGTCTTTAATATCATAGTCAAAATGTTTTGACCATTGTATATTCTGGCTTTCTTCGTGTTGGGTTTTGTTTTTTGTTTGACGGCTTATCAACCTTTGTGGGTTATTTAATGCAAAAGCCACCCTGGTAGATGGACAGTAAGTAAGCTGGCGACCTTAGTTGAGGGTGACCCGAAGGCTCCCTTTTCACTAGCTACTACACCAAATTTTAAGGGAGGGCGCTACTCCCTGGATTGTTCCACTTTATCCTTGATCCTTACCTAATAGTGCTGAGTGTTAAGCAAGGCGGCATCAAGTACCATTTTTTAAGTCTTTGGTATAACTCTACCTGGGATTGAACTCCGGTCTCCTGGACCATTGGCGAACAGTAGTGGTACTATTTAAACAAAAGCTGAAGAAATAAGGGGCTTCATACATTTTCATTTGTCAGAAAGTGAACGCAATAGTGCTAGTAGACATTGAACTTTCTAACTATGAAGTGACAGTCCAGGACGTGAGCCACTATACCACTTGCTCAGTCGGTTGTGGCTGTAGAACACATTAACTGCATCTCTGGAGAGGGGCAAGACCCACCCCTAACGAGTGTCCTGATATGACACTAAACAATCTGATGATAAGGTTCCTGTAATGCTGGGGCTTTGATAGGGTCTTATCTATAGGTCAAATAGAAATAAACTGCGTACTTGTGCTAAACTGAACTACTGAACTGTTTTGATATTTAACTGTGTGTGGACAACAACTATACTTATACTAAACTGAATTGTTTGAATTAAAACTGTTTGACTAAACTGAACAGCTTGAAATAGAAATGTTTTTTAACAATTAAACTGTTTAATTACATTTAAACTGCGCATTCATATTAAACTGAATTGTTTGAAATGGAACTGTTTCTGACATCGAAACTGTACTATCGCTAAACTGAGTTGGTTGAAATAGAACTGATTTGTATAAAAATGGATTTGTCATTAAATAACCTACAAAGGTTGATATGCCATAAAACTCAACCAACTACAAACCAACCCACCAACCAACCAAACACTATGCCACAAGGATTTCCCACTTTTTCATGCTTTTGTTGCCACAAGTAACCTTCTGGGAATTTTGAATCGAACCTTTTATTCAATACATGAGGCCAGATTGTTCTCAATCTGATATTGATAGAATTATTCGTATCTAATGATTATGTGATTCTGATTTTTTCTGGTTCGGTTTGGTTCTCTTTCTTTTTGATGGCATATCAACATTCTTAGGTTATTTAATGCCGAAGTCATTCTTGTAGAAGAACAGTACTCTTTAACCAATACCTTGGGGAATAAAGGGGTTCATGCCTTTTCAAAAGGTATTGTCCGAAAGAGAGAGTAACAGCACTATTGGAGTTCGAACTCGCTTACTTGGTGGCTGCAGTTCAGCAATTTAGCTAATAAGCAACGTTATGAAGTTGGATTGTCACTTGATCTTGAACAGAACCCAGAAACCGTTGATCGTCATTTTTACAGAAATGATAGAAAGAAAGTTTTAAGATTGGCTGCGTCTGTGCTGAGGCTTGAACTGCCTCGAGAGTTGAACTAAATCACAGTTTCTGTTTCCCTCTTAAGACGTGAAAATCCAGTAACCAATCACATTAAAACCTGTTAGAAAGGGGAAATCAGTGTCTTTCACTGTTTAGCTCACATAGCCCAATATGACCTCATGACATCGGCTTGTCAATCAGAACCCATGTTGTCTCTCCTGAATGCAGAAAGTGTAACCTTCAACGATCCATACTCATTATATATATATATATATATATGTGTGTGTGTGTGTGTGTGTGTGTTTATATATATATATATATATATATATATATATGAATAGATAAATAAAACACATATATATATATATATATATATATATATAGAGAGAGAGAGAGAGAGAGAGAGAAAGAGAGAGAGAAATTGAGAACGAAGTAATCCTAGTAGAAGAAAAGATTTTTTGAGAAGCAAAGTCGACACTATAGCATTTCGGTTATAATGAACCATCATCAGGACAGCGAGGGATGATATTAGTGATGTTAAATTACTAATAATTACAAAAGCCTAGGGAAAATCTGTATATCAAGAAAGAGTTGGCCGTTTAGTCATTAAATCAGCGTTTGTTTTTATATTATGTCATTTGACGTATTAGGAATATTGTATTGAATTTCTGTTTCGTTTGCTTATCGAAAAAGATTTCCAATCAAAAAGAGACAGAAAAAGAAAAAAAGAAATAGGAAGAAAAAAGAAAAGGAGAAAGTGTAAACTAATGATATGCGTGGAATATATTAACTAAAGATGGAATATATTGTAACTATTTAAAATGGATTTGCCCAAATAAGGAGAAATATTATAAAAGCCTGGACAAGTATTTACGGAATTACAGTGTGAAATAGCACCGTCCTCGAAAATTTGTCTTAGTCTTTTATTGTGAATGTAAATAAGCATCTTTGCAGAATTGAAATTGAAGTTATTATTAGATTGAGAAATGTGTGGAAGAAGTGCTTTGTTTAAGTTACCAATTCTTATGTCTCTTTTGTGTTCTTTCGAGTGAACGTGAAGGTTACGAGATGTTTCACCAACATATTTTAATTTACAATTCTTACAAGGGATACAATAAATATCGGCGTCCGAAACTATGTTGCGTTGGGGGCTAGAGTGTTAAATCGAGGATTGTTTTAGAGGGTAAAGAGGCAATTGATTATCGAGTTTATTTAAGTTGTTTTTTTTTATGATATTGGTTGAAGAATGGTTTGGCAAAGTTATAAATGTGTGTGGGGAGTAATACTTTTATAAGAGGGTAAGTTGATGTTATTTCGAGGTTGATTCTTATTTTAAGGGGTCTAGATTTAGCAAAGTTTATAAAAGATTTGGAGTATGGAAGATTAAGAAAGGAGTTTTCTATGTGGTTGAATTCTTCATTTAGATACTTTAGGGAAGAAAAGCGCAGGGCTCTATGATGACACCTCTTTTGGTATAGTTATTGCGGTGTAAAGAGAAATGTATGTGGTCGTTTTTACTGATTAAACGGCCAACACTTTCTTGATATACAGATTTTGCTCAAATTTTTGTCATTTTGTACTTTTAAAAATCCATTGTTGATTTAACATCACCAATATCATCCCTCACAATCCTAATGATGGTTCATTAAAACCGAAACGCTATAGCATCGACTTTGCTTCACAGTAAATCTCTCCTTCAACTTGTTATCAATTTTTCTCTATATTGTCAGATTATTCTCTATTATTTACTTCCATATATATATATATATATATATATATATATATATATAGTGTATCACAAAAGTGAGTACACCCCCTCACATTTGTGCAGATATTTAAATATATCTCTTCATGGGACAACATTGACAAAATGATACTTTGACACAATGAAAAGTAGTCTGTGTGCAGCTTATATAACAGAGTTAATTTATTTTCCCCTCAAAATAACTCAAAATATAGCCATTAAAAGCTAAACCCCTACCAACAAAAGAGAGTATGACCCTTAGGGAAAGTTGTCAATATTAACATACACCATGTCAAATATCAATATTTTGTGTGGTCACTATCATTATCCAGAACTGCCTTTACTCTCGTGGGCATGGAGTTTACCAGAGCTTCACAGGTAGCCACTGGAATGCTCTTCCACTCCTATAACGACGTCGCGGAGCTGGCGGATATTTGAGACTTTGCGCACCCCTATCTTCAGCTTGAGGATCCCCCAAAGATGTTCTATTTGGTTCAAGTCTGGAGACATGTTTGGCTAGTACATCACCTTTACCCTCAGCCTCTTCAGTACACTGTGGTCGTCTTGGAGGTGTGTTTGGGGTCATTGTCATACTGGAACACTGCCCTGTGACCCAGTTTCTGGAGGGAGGGGATCATGCTCTGCTGCAGTATTTCACAGTACATGTTGGAGTTCATGTTTCCCTCAATGAAATGTAACTCTCCAACACCTACAGCACTCAAGCCCCCCCCCCAGATCATGACATTCCCACCACCATGCTTGAGTGTAGGCATGACACACTTATCTTTGTACGCCTCACCTGGTCGCCACCACACGTGCTTGAAGCCATCGGAACCAAATAAATTAATCTTCATCTCATCAGACCATAGGACATGGTTCCAGTAATCCATGTGCTTTGTTGACATGTCTTCAGCAAACTGTTTGTCGGCTTTCTTGTGTATCGTTTTCAGAAGAGGCTCCCTCCTGGGGTGACAGCCATTCATACCAATTTGATATAGAGTGCGGCGTATGGTCTGAGCACTAACAGGCTGACCCCCACCTCTTCAATCTCTGCTGCAATGCTGACAGCACTCCTACGCCGATCTTTCAAAGAAAACATTTGGATGTGACGCTCAGCACGTGCGCTTAGCTTCTTTGGAAGACCTACTCGAGGCCTGTTCTGAGTGGAACCCACTCTTTTAAAAGATGGGTGATGTAAGCCACTGTGCTGCACCTCAGTTTCAGGGTGTTGGCAATCTTCTTGCAGCCTTGGCCATCTTCATGTAGCGCAACAAAACGTCTTTTAAGATCCTCAGAGAGTTCTTTGCCATGTGGTGCCATGTTGGAACTCTAAGTGACCAGTATGAAAGAGTGTGAGAGCTGCACTACAAATTTGAACACACCTGCTACCAATGCACACATGGGCCTAACAACACTAATGAGTCACATGACATTTTGAAGGGAAAATGACAAGTAGTACTCAAGTTGGACATTTAGGGGTGTAGTTTCTTAGGGGTGTACACACTTTTGTTGGTAGGGGTTTAGCTTTTAATGGTTATATTTATAGTTATTTTGATGAGAAAATGAATTAACTCTGTAATATAAGCTGCACACAGACTACTTTTCATTGTGCCAAAGTGTCATTTTGTCAGTGTTGTTCCATGAAGAGATATACTTAAATATCTGCAGAAATGTGAGGGTTGTACTCACTTTTGTGATACACTATGTATATATATATATATATATATATATATATATATGAAAACAATTGTAATATTTGTCTCTTGAATCAGCCATGCGTTCACTTGGAAGAAAACCAGAGGAATTGAGTGCAAAATAAACAAGCAATTTTTTATCCCATGTTTTTCACAATGTTTTTGTAAAATGAATATTGCCACAAAAATTCAATAAACACCCGTTTACTATAATTTCCCTCACAAACGAGTCGATCAGCAAATAAGATCCGATCTTCATACGATTCATCAAAACAACAACAACAAAACAACAGCAGCACTATTATGTTTTTTGGTTTGGTTTTATGGCATATCAAACATAGTTGGTTATTAAATGCCAAATTAATTTTATACATATAAACAGTTCTATTTCAAATAATTCAGTTTAGCATAAGTACACAGTTTACATGTCCAAAACTGTTCTTTTTCAAACAATTCAGTTTAGCATAAGTATGCAGTTTGCATGTCAAGACAGTTCTATTTCGAACAATTCCGTTTAGCAAAAGCATGCAGTCGGCTCATTGGCCCAGTGGGTAAAGTGTTCGCCAATCCCAGTTCCCGTATTACCAAAAACTTTAAAAAGGGCACTTGATACTTCCTTGCTTAACTCAATAATAATATATATATTATATATATAATAGTAATATAAGGTATGTATCAAGGGTAAAGTGGGGCAATCCAGAGAAAGGAGTAGCGCCCTCCCCGAGACCTCGGTGTAGTAGCTATTGAAAAAGGAGCCTTATGGTTGCCCTCGACTACGGTCGGTTTTTTATTGACCCCGGACATTGCCATAATGGTTAGAGTGTTTGCCAATGGCCTGGGAGACCGTGATTCAATCCTAGGTCGAGTCATACCAAAGACTAAAAAAATGGTACTTGATGCCTCCTTGCTCAACACTCAGCATTACAAGTTACGTATCAAGGGTAAAGTGGGGCAATCCTGAGAAAGGAGTAGTGCCCTTCCAACACCTTGGTGTAGTAGCTATCGAAAAGGGAACCTTCGAGTTACCCTCGACTACGGTCGCCCACTTTACGTTAACCCTATCAAGTGCTACCACTTTGAGCTAGAGTGGACCTGGCAATAAAGGAGTACTCCTCATTTCCCAAAGCTCCAGCATTACTGGAACCACACCATCAGAGTGTTATATCCGGGACACACGTTGGGGGAGTCACACCCCTCTGTAGAGATGCAGTCGGTATATTCCGCAGCCCTAGCCGACTAAACCATATTAATCTTTTATTACAAGCATCAAGTGTACAAAAATTATACATTGTGAATAAGCTATAACCAACATTATACACGGACACATTAAAACCACTGAACACCCGAAACAAATTAAACTCACCACCAACTTTAAAAATCAAATCTTATTGTTAAAAATAATGAAAACTCCCCCCCAAATCTTACGTAAACAATACAAATATAGTATACAAGATTCTTTGTCCGTTTCGTGAGGAACTCTTAATATCTATATAGTTCATAAAGCTATAAACTTAACCCTCCCCACTCCAATCATCTCATGTTTCTAATCGATGCACAGCTCAGTTCGAACCCCGCATTATATCTCACTCTCAACAGCAGTGGGAATTGCGGGGCGTTGATAATTCGAAACAAGTCGATCGCCTAACTCGAAATAAAAAGAAATGATGTGATTCTATAAATCGAAAAGCCGAGGTAATCTTCCCTGGTGACGAATTATCTGAGCACGATAAGTCGGTCCCTTTTCCGGAAGAACAATAATGCCAGTTGATTAAATATCAACAGTTTAATAACAGTATATCAATTGAAATCAAGTCAACAATCGGATGGCATCTATACAAAACAGGGTACAGCGTCTGGATTGACTATACGTGTGTCGGCCTTAAGTTAACTTGTGCAGCTTAATAAAACGTAAGAATCATTCACTAATGAATGCGTAGGAATGTGAGCTGGTGTTGTTCTCTCAGCTGACTGATCTAATGCATGTGTACTTTGCCTCTATCAATACGAGCAGATCTGTTCCTTCCGTAGTCCAGATGTCCACTAGACTCGTGATGAAAACACTGTCATTATACATACGTTTATTCATAATTCAAATCAATTCCTACGCTTAAAACACATCGCAAGTTAGTTATTGTCCAAATCAAGTTCGAGGGTCATTTCTACTACACTTACAATATTTCAACATCGTTAGCCAACAGTTGTCACCAACTCTGAAATCCATAACTCGATTTTGACCTCTCACTAAACGGAGTAACACCTGGTCTTCTCAACAATCAACATGTTCTCTGAGAAATTTAAAAAATCTGACAATTTTTTTAATATAAAACCTGTCCAGACAGTTGTGATGAATATTACAACTACGATATTCTCAAAAGCCAGTTAAATATGTTGCATTACAATCAGTTAATTTTGTTACATAATAACCACTTTGTCCAGTCGCCTTACATACCCCTTTTCTGATACTTGTGCCATGAAATAACTTTTAGTAATAACGTTAATAGATTCACATTTGCCCAAATACGAAAATTATTCACCAATAACACTAAAATCAGGTTTAAAAATAACGGCAAAGACGTCTGCAAATCCGTGAAGCTATCAGTATAAAAATAAACAAGCAAACATGAATGAAATAGCATTTAGATCCGGCACTAACATACAAAACATCTTCCATTAATTAAGATAGATAGATAGATAGATAGATTGAACTACAAATAGATAAACGGGTTGATAGATAGATAGAGAGATCCACTAATAGATAGATTTATCCACTAATTGACTGATAGATAGATGGATAGATAGATAGATCTACTGATAGATAAACGGATAGATATATAGATAGATAGATCCACTGATTGATCGATTGATACATCCACAGATAGATTGATTGATTCACTGTTAGATAGATAGATAGATAGATAGATCCACTGCTTCAATATTTTTATATTTTCTTGCTACCTATTTACATCAGATCATCTTTCTCCCGTGTTATTTGCGTGTATGTTTGACATTTGCTCTTTTTTCTTTATTCATTTTATGGTCAAGTCACGCTGAAAGTAGCGCTTCCCGCCAGATCTCTAAAGTTAGGCAGCTGTGAATCTGTTCGATACTTTAATGGGTGACCACTTAAGTTAACAGCGGCTACTGTAAGCAACCAGAGGCCAGTGCGTCATATTTCAGCAAAAGAAAGGCTTAGGAAATAGCAATAGTTACCACATAAAAAAATTACCTCCGCCTCTACCCAAGACTATCAGTAAGTATGTTCGAAAGCGTTTCGGAGCCGAAAATAAGGAACCTTCTTTATTAATTTACTCTAAGAAACTTGCGAGAAAGCTATAAACAAAAATAAAACTCGATCATCAAAACGTTCCACAGTCTTTAACCAAACGTATCTAAACTATATATACAGAGAGAGAAGAAGAAGAAAAAGAAGAAGAAGAAGAAGAAGAAAGAAAGAAAGAAAGAAAGAAAGAAAGAACGAGAAAGAGAAAACCAACATCTGTAGAAACGAAGATTAAACACTGAATTAAAAAAAATAACCCTATTTAAACGGTCACCACTACATAAATCAAAGGGGACACCACCAGCAATCATTATCACTCCCTGGGCGCTTCTGGTGGTATATTGGTTAGCAAGCTCGACTAGCAAAACTACAAGAGTGAGTTAGATTCTTACTGGGTTTCCTATTCAGATGGCTTTGTACCATATCTAAGCAAAAGATCAGTAAATGACCATTATCATTTCCTGAAAACAGTGAAAAGACACGAGAAACACGTGTAGGAGTAAAATAAATGACTTGGAAAAAAAAAGGAATAGAAAAGTTGATGAACTCAACACTGAAAATGGATTACCAATGTGATATTTCGTCTTTACTTCAAAACTTCGTCAGAATGAGTGGGTTTTTCAAAAATTCAGCATTGGAAGTTGATTAATTAAAAATAAAAGGAAGGAGCAGTCATAAGAAGGAGAAAATTAAAAGAAAAGAAAAAGGGAAATAGAAGGAGAGACAAAGAAGGAGAGACAGAGAAGACACAGCGGGAGAAATAGAGATACGAGATGTCTTCAATAATATTCCAGACTTTTTTTTTGTATGGGCATTTAAAATTGTCATAGATTCTTGAAAATTCAGTATGTTATTGCTATACATCTTATGAGATGACCGACCAATTTTCATAATTTCAGGTTCAAATCAACAGCTACAGCAGGAATTGAAATACACCCTATGAAAGCCTGATTGTCACAGCTGGTGATTTTCAAAAATGCAATCTGGACGTGAGGACACTTTAGAAGAATGATATGCAATAAAATTCTGTTTTAAACTTGGAAAAATGCCAGAGAAACGCATGGAATGCTTCAGACTGCTTTTCGACCATCTTGCATGAATCAAGAACCAGTTTTTGAGTGGCATAAGAGATTCAAGGAAGGCAGGGAGTCTGTGAGGGATGATGAGAGGTGTGGGAGGAGTAAGGAAGTCAGTAGACCAGAGTTGATTGGCCAAAGGGTTAGGGTTACAGTTAGGGTTACTATGTTGAGGTTTTAAGGGAGTTCAGAAAGAGATTCCTAGGGAAGAGGCCAGCACTCTTCAAATCGGGTCAGTGGCATTTCCACCAGGACAATGTACCAGTCTACAACTCCATCCTTGTCACAGACTATTTGACCAAGATGGGCATCAACGCAGTTCCTCAGCCTCCCTATAGTCCAGACGTTGCTCCCTGTGACTTTTGGTTATTCCCTAAACTCAGAGGCTGTCGTTCAGAGACAATTGAGGAGATAAAAGAGGATTTGACGAAGGACAATGACACGCTCACACAAGAGGACTTCCATGGAGCCTTCCAGAAGTTTTAGGAACGGTAGAACAAGTGCATTGCAGCCGGAACAGATTACTTCGAAGGGGACTAGAGTTTCATGTGTGTACAATCAATAAAAGTGCCCATACGAAAAATGTCTGGAACTTATTTAATGATCCTCGTATCAGATTTCATTAATAGACTTGAAGTAGACAATGGGTAGGGTGGGGTGGGGTGGGGTGGTGCAAACTACGATCACCAGCAAGCTTTTCAAATTTGCCCAAAAGAAATAGAATATGTAAATAAGAAAAAGAGAATGAAAATCATCTATAAGTATGAAGAGTGGTGCGAAATAAAGGTCTTGATTTTTCTTTTCATTTCTCTCTCTCTATCTCTCTTTCTCTCTCTTTATATATATATATATATATTACGAGAACGGTAGAAACATTAAGAGGCATTTATGAATATGTTAAAATTTTAAGTTATCCAGGAAGAACTTAGTAAAATATTTAATTCTAAGGATGTTTGTATTTTTGTGAGTTTTTTTCTTGTATAGTTAGCGTTGCGTTCTCCAAGGCTTTTAATCGACCCTAATTATATATCACAGATTTGCATATATAATTATCCAATTGTATTTGTGTGTACGTAAATAAT
The DNA here is from genome assembly GCA_963585895.1 of Sepioteuthis lessoniana. Classification (NCBI taxonomy): domain Eukaryota; kingdom Metazoa; phylum Mollusca; class Cephalopoda; order Myopsida; family Loliginidae; genus Sepioteuthis; species Sepioteuthis lessoniana. Next base: position 98,789,061 of record OY757918.1, read on the forward strand.
ACTTCGCTTGCTTGAGACTGCGCATGCGCGGGTTTTTTTTTTCTCTTATTGCTTGTTTTATGTTGTCTGGCATATCGTATGAATTAGATTCACAGAGTGCAATTTTGTATTCGCTCAAACAAATAATTAGTCCAAATCCTTTTTGAATGCACAGTCGCTGTGAGGGGGAAACCGGATAATAACTACAATTTTGTTGTGGGATTACAAAAATGTTCTTTTTGGAAAAATAGGATATTAACAATTAAAGGAATAACTCGAACACAAGGATAAAAGATACAAAGCGCTTCTTTTGTCCGTTTTTCTCTAAAATTAAATTCTAAAAAATCTTATGATATTCCGAATCGAACAAAAAAAAAAACAACAACAAAAAACAATCGCTTGATTTTAAGACTTAACAAAATTACGAAAAAACAATTTACTTTTATTATAATCAATAAAGTTATTTACTAAGGTTGGCTTAGGTGTGGCACAAGGTTAGAATTATGAAGCACCAAGTAAAAATCGTTTTTTTGTTTTAGTTTCTTTTTTAATAGTATTTCAACTTTCATGGGTTATATAATGCCAAAGTAATCATTGTAGAAGAACAATAATGGTAGTATTAAACCGATATCTCTAAAAATTTATTTCTAAGAAAAAAAAAATCAAGCCGACTACGTGCGGCACTTGATTTGGCCTGAGTAGAAAAGGGAGAAGTAATCCTAGACAGACCGGCCCTAAAAAGCTACTTTCTCTCTTTGTCGTGAACTACTATTGAGACCCTCAGCACGAATTCGGGGACCAAACTGTAAAGGCACGAAAAACTTTAGCTACCAGATGGTTTTCGTCACTCGCTTCTTGAATGGAGCTTCCCAAGAAATAAAGTAAAATTAAACGAAAGTTGACTATTGAAATTCTACCAAGTTAAACGACCGAAAGAAAATCCAACCAAGAATTCTTCTGCAAAGAACTTTAAAGAAGAGTTGCATTTAAATGAACTCTGAAACATTTTCTACAAAACAAAAAAGAAAAGAAAAATACTCATTGTTTCCCGGACACTCTCTCAGATAAGTTCCCGCAAATTGCACTAAAATTTGCAACACTTAATTTTTCTATCTCTTTCTTTCTTGTTTCTTTGTATAAAGTTCCCTTTTAAAAACTTTATCGTCTGTGTTATCTTTTCGAATCAGGATCCGGATTAGAAAGCAGCCGAACTTACTGTTTAATGGCACATTAAAGCGCCCTAAAAAAATTACCCAGTAAAATACTTAATTTGGCTTTTGTGTTACACACTTCCGCAAAATTATCCTTTAAAAGTTCTTTATATCTGGAGGGTGGGGGGAGATAAAGTATTTGATACCTTCCCCGAGGGTATTAGTCCAAAATTGAATGTAATAGCTTGAGTAGGGTTCAGACTCTTTTATTACGATGTTGCTGTCCATCATGTAAGCCACTTTAGAACGGAGAAAGGAACTCATTAAAATAGTCAACTAATCATTACACCATGTACCTATCCTCTTTATGTTCAGTTTTTTACTCAGCTAACCATTGTTGTGGCACAAGGCTAGAAGTATGGTGCACTCAGAATTTCCCATGCAAACTAATCTAGTTTGCGAACCATTATGCTATGTGAAGAATCCAAATCCAATCAATATAAAAGATAGTTTTTATGAGTGTTCAAATACTTATGATCATTACGTTCAAAAGCTTTATTATTACTCAAAAGAGAATCTTAATTTACTTGTTTGCCAAAGATTGCAAATAAAAACTAGAGCCATCATTTTAATTTTGGTCGATTCTGAACAAAATTTTTGAAGGATATTATTAAAAATTAAATGTTCAGTGTAAGACATTAATCTGCATTTGATGGTGAAGTTCGAGTCTTCGAGTTCGTGGAATTTGGGGTACCTCTTGAGTACCAGTACTCTCAGGTCCACTCAGACCCTGAGTGGTAGTACCCATCTATTGGTCAAATAGAACTGTTCAATCATTTACAAGGATTATTATAATTAGTTATCTGAAACCATACAGCCTTCTGCAAATTATTTATATTACATAGGAATACTTGATAAATAGAATTCCAAATGTTTAATAGCAATAGTTGAAACGATTTAACTGTGAGCAGACAAATGATTAATATTGAATAGAGTTATGAGTAAACAGCCAGAGAAGAAGCTAGACGGCAATTACACAAGAATGTTGTGAGCAATATTGAACAAGTCCTGGCAGCAATACCCCACAAAGCAGCAGCTATACGGTCACCTGCCTCCCATCACGAAAACTATCCAAGTTAGACGAACCAGACATGCAGGACACTGCTGGAGGAACAGGGACGAGCTCATCAGTGATGTACTCCTATGGACCCCCGACATATGGCCAAGCAAAAGCAGGACGACCAGCTCGAACATACATACCGCAGCTATGTGAGGATACGGGATGTAGTCCTGAAGACCTGCCGGAGGCGATGATCGATAGGGAGAAGTGGCGCGAGAGTGTCAGCGATATCCGTGCTAGCGACACGACATGATGATGATGATGATGATGATGAGTGTTAGGTGACAATACTAGAAACCATTTAACTGTGAGGAGAAAAATGATTAATACTAAATTAGATTGAATACAACATAAATACTTACTTATGTTATTCCTTATAGTAGGAATAGTAGATAATTATAAAGAACCACGTTTCAATGTGTTTTATGGTGGCTCGTACCACGTGACTTTCGGTATCGCGGAGGTAGAAAAGACGTCATGTTTCTTAAGCACGAGCATTCTGCTAGATCTCGGTCAGTAGTAAGACCAACTTCGGACGTAACATCCACAGCCCGTAATTTATAATATTTGTAGGACTTCAGTTAATAAACAGTTAACTCTATTTCACTGTGTATCTCTTTCTTACCACGATACAACACATGAGCATCATTTTAAAGTTGAATTTTGTAAACAAAACCAAAGCGAAGATTTATAATATATACATATATATATGCATGTCAGAAAGTCATAGATCGTTTCCACATAGAATTTATATTTTATAGGGTGTCTCAATATACATGGGACCCATCAGACAGCCAGTAACTCTACTACTAATTATGTTGAGTTATTTTTTGTTCCAGATTTGAAAATAGTATACTATAACACTTTTAATAATCGATTACAATGCCTTAGACAAGAGAGGAGAAAATATTTTGCGCCACAACTTATTTGGAGACAAAATCATTTAAAACTGTCTCAAAATAGATGCAACCCATTAATTTGATAATGATTTATTACTGAGACAAGTAACTAAAAAAAGATTGCATGTCCTGGAAGCTGATATAATAATAATTTTAAAAAATACATTGATTTGATATCTGTAGCTCGAAGGATACAGTCTTTTACAGGATGTGTTCCAAATGACTACCATTGGGCTTGTCTCAGTAATAAACCATTATCATATTATTTTGAGACACCCTGTAAATGGAACCCATGGTAAAATAATATAAAAACAATGTATCAATACACTTTAAACTTAATGGGAAAAAGCAGGTGTTCTATAACACACACACACACACACACACACACACACACACACACACACACACACACATATATATATATATATATATTAAGAGGCAGACTCTATCTACTTAGTTTCTGGGTCTTTTAGCTATTCTAGTTTTGCACTACTTAGGTAATTCTATCGGTGGTTTTTCTTTTGGGTAAGCGTTGCAGTGCTGGTTGATTATTTTCAAGCAGTAAGGATTTTTTTAGTCTTTTCTTTTTTGACTGAATTTTTTTCCAGATATCAGTTTGTGTAATATTTTTTTTCATTTTCATTGCATCATCTGTTGTTTTTTTTTCACGCCACCAGAGTCATAGAAATTGGTTTACAATTAAAAAAATAACACACACACACACACACACACACACACACACACACACACACACACACACACACACACACACACAGATATATATATATATATATATATATATGTATATATATATTTGAAAAGACTTGCACATATATATGTTTACTAATTTTTTTTCTGTTTGGACCCAGGTGATTCAGATGTGCCAAATTTCCTCAACTTTGTTAAGGATCCCACTCTGTCATTATGACTAAGAATAAGTGGTCCATCTCCCGAAAATTAGCTACCAATTAATTATTCTCCGGTCCACTCTGAACCTGAGTGGTATTAAAAATATCCAAATTAGACAAACAAAACATGCGGGACACTGCAGGAGAAATAAGGACGGGCTCATAATTGACTTTCGCCAATGGACACCTTCAAACGGACGTGCAAGTGTTGGCCGACCAACGAGAACCTATTTACAAGAGCTCTGTATGGACACAGAATGTTGTCTAGAAGACTTGTCAGAAACGATGGATGATAGAGACAAATGGCAAGAGAGAGAGAGAGAGAGAAAGAGAGAGAGAGAGAGAGTTAATATTTGTCTCTGCCTTCCACCAGACAGGACTTGACACAAGGTCAATGACCCGAAGGTCGATTGTAGCGGGGACTTAGGGGAGGGGAAGGTCGGACACGAGCCGAGACTCAAGTCCTGCTTGACTATGCTGGTCATCGGCCCACTTGGTGCAATGTGGGCCTGACGAGCCTAGCTGGTCTTGGACCCAAATCTGTGTCCGGCCACGTATGCCTGCTTATACCTTAAACTGGACAGCAAGGTCCAGTGAGAAAGTCAGAGAAATCCGTGCTAGCTGCACGACATGATGATGATGATAATTACTTACTTTGGATTAATATTAGTCACTTGAAAACATATAACTCTAATCAAAGGACTATTATGAAATAAAATTAGTACTTGAAATTTTAAAATTATCATTATTATTATATTGGAATACTTGAAACCATATTATTGTTTGCAAATTATTCGCTTTTGGAATACTTCACATCATATAAATGATTACAAAAAATTTCTTAAGAAATAACTTCACAAAACACGCAAACATAAATGTGCAATGAATACAATTACCTAACCTCTAGGAATAAAATAATTCTAGACAGACTGATATGCCATTGAAATCAATCAATCAATCAATCATTCAAATATTTGGTAATATTCCTGTTCGGATTTGCATAGCCCAATCCGCTGGGGATGTAGAATACCCCAATTGCTTCTTTGCAGAGGAGTAAAACCCCACCCCAACGAGTATCTCGTGGCCCAGTCGGCTAGGGCTGTAGAATACACCAACTGCACCTCTGCAGAAGGGTAAGACCGCCCCTCACCAAAGAGTGTCCTGATAATAACATTAAACCATCTGATAGCAAGGCTCCAGCCTGAGAGATTTGGGGAATGCAGAGTACCCTTTCATTGCAATTGTTCCCTGGTTACTCTGCCCCGGAATGGTAGCACCTGATAGGGTCCCTTCAGTGGGTCAAATGGAACAAAATGTGTATGAACAAATGACTGGTGTTAAATAGAGACTGTTATATAGAAATACTTAAAACTATTTAACTGTGTGAAAAAAGAGCTTTGGCTCGTTTAAGAATGTTATCTCCAAAATGTGTTTACAAATCCTATACTTATTTAATATGTATGTATAAAGAGGATTTGGCATTAAATAACCTACAATGGCTGATATGCCACGAAACCCAACAAAACATTGTCCAGTCGGCTGGGGCTGTAGAATACACCGACTGCCTCTCTGCAGAGGGGTAAGATCCCCACCAATGAGTGTCCTGGATATGAAACTAAACAATCTGATGGTGAGATTCCAGCAATGCTGGAGCTTTGGGGAATGCGGAGTACCCCTTCATTGCCATCGCGGCCATGTCCACTCTAGCCCGGAGTGTGGTAGCACCTAATAAGGGTTAAATAGAACTAAAGGTTAAATAGAACTAACAGCATACTTATGCTAAAATGAATTGTTTGAGTAAACTGAATATCTCGAAATAGAAATGTTTTTGACAATTATACCGTACATAGATTTAAACTGCGTGCTTATGCTTAACTGAATTATTTGAAATAGAACTGTTTTTCGACATTAAAACTGTATTTACACTTAAATGAATTGTTACATATAACTGCTTGAATAGTTTGAAATAGAAATGTTCTTGACAATTAAACTGTGTACTTATGCTAAACTGAATTGTTTTAAATAGAACAGATTATTTACATAAAAATGGATTTGGCGTTAAATAACCTACAAACGTTGATATACCATAAAACCCAACAAACCAAACCAAACCAAACTAACAAAACAAAATCATATATGTTAGATAAAAATGTATAAACAGGATTTGGCATTAAATAACCTATAATGGTTGATATGCCATAAAACCTAACCAAACCAAATCCTATACATTTAATATATATGTATAAATAGGATTTGGTGTTTAATTACCTTCAATGATTGATATGCCTCAAAACCTAACAAAACCAAATCCTATATATTTAATATATATGTATAAATAGGAGTTGGAATAGAGGTGCCCGTTGTGTAATGGTTATCGTCGTAGGAAATGGACACGGTGACAAGAGTTCAAACCCTGGACGAGACTGATTACATTTCACATAGCACTAATACCCTTGGGAAAGATATGGATACAATTATTCTCCCTCTAGCTTTGGGTAAATAGTAGGACAGACTGAGTTCTTCAGCCTTGGTGAGACAACTAGTCTAGGGGAAAGAATACTCTGAATTCAAACCTGTTAAAATCCACTTAAAAATTGACCTTGTGTCATATCCTGTCCGAGCGGAGGGGTTAGTAAATATGATAAATAGGATTTGGCATTAAATAACCTATAATGGTTGAGAAGCCTAACCATACCAAACCGACTCAAATTTGCAACACTACACATTTGTATATGGATTCTATTAATTTTCTAGTAATTCCTATCTATTGTCTAATCAACTTAGTTTTCTTTGTTTGAACTGTGTTCAATCTAGTTCAAATTGCGCAGCCTCTTATCGATATTCGATCGCACTATCGTCGAGTTCACTTGAGGAACAAGTAATAATTAATAATATTTTTTAAACATTTAAACGTCTTTGTTTTACTCCATTTAAAATATTTTACCTTTAAGGTGTGATTTTCAATGCAGTGTTGACAAGCTTTGCTTTAGCGCTCGCAGAGACTCCAATCTGATAAGACGCAATTAATCCTAATTCAAAATTTCTCTACAAGTTCAAGAAAAATAAATGTACAAGAAAAAAGAAAATGAAAATTGTTTTTAGCGCCATTGTTTCGAATTGATTTTACACTAAAAAGATTCGATTCCGAAAACAATTCATATGTAACTTATAAGAATACCAAAGAACTTTCTGACCAATATATAAAAGTAGTTTTAATTTCTTGGTGGTTCTTCCTCTCTTTGGAACAGATAATATACCTACTGCCTTCAATAAGTTTCCAGACTTTTTTTGTACAGGCATTTAAAATTGTTGGAGATCCTTGAAAGTTCAGTATGTTATTGCTATACATCTTATAAGATGACTGATCAATTTTTATGATTTCAGGTTCAATGAACAGCTACAGCAGCAATTGGAATACACCCTACTAAAGCCTGATTGTCACAGCTGGGGAATTTCAAAAATGTAATCTGGACTTAAGAAGAACGATATGCAATAAAATTCTGTTTTAAACTTGGAAAAAATGCCATGCGATGAAAGCTGGATCTACTGCCATGACCCAGAGACCAAGAGACAGAGTTCCTAGTGGAAGCATGCTGGTTCTCCTAGACTCAAGATGGCCAGACAGAGCAAATCTACCCGCAAACGTTTGATGATTCCTTTTTTTGACAGCAGTGACATGATCTACATGCACTCGGTTTCCACTGGACAGACAGTCAACAAGGACTACTATGTTGAGGTTTTAAGGGAGTTCAGGAAGAGATTCGATCGGAAGAGGCCAGCACTCTTCAAATCGGTTCAGTGGCATTTCCACCAGGACAATCCACCAGTCTACAACTCCATCCTTGTCACAGACTATTTGACGAAGATGAGCATCAAGACAGTTCCTCACCCTTCCTATTGCTCCCTGTGACTTTTGGTTATTCCCTAAGCTCAGAGGCTATCGTTATGAGACAATTGAGGAGATGAAAGAGGCTGTGACGAAGGTTATTGACACGCTCACTCAAGAGGACTTCCATGGGGCCTTCGAGAAGTTGTTGGAACGGTACAACAAGTGCATTGCAGCCGGATGATATTTCTTCGAAGGGAGCTAGAGTTTCATGTGTGTACTATCAATAAAAGTGCCCCTACGAAAAAAGTCTTATTTAATGATCCTTGTATATATTCTTAGACTTAATAATCAGCTCTTGCTCGTAAGCCATGATAGAAAGCCACAAATCATGGTTACCATTGAAAGAATTTGAAAAAGTCTTTGTTCAACAAGAGACTCGAAATTGCTACTGCTATTGATTATAATACTTTGTAGTTAAAGGTCATCTCAGTGCATTTCCTGAACTCTGCCTAGACGTATGAGGTATTTCTAGAAAGCTCAAATTGAAGATCTGGTTTCAGATCCGTTTCTGTGCCAAGTAAGAATATGGATAACCTCCTAAGTAAGACGAACAATGCATGCGAGGCATTGCTGGAGAAGCAAGGGCAAATAAATAAGTGACGTGCCTTTATGGACCCCTACACATGGAGGTGCCAGTGTTGGCCGACCATCAAGAAATTACCAATATCGGTGCTGTGTGAACACAGGATGTAGTGTCAAAGACCTACCGGGTGCAACTGATGATAGGGATGGATGAGGAGAGAGAGTCTAGCGCGACTTGATTATGATGAATGATTACTTTGGATTGTAATCAGTTTTTTGGGACTTGGAACCATATAATTATACGTTTTTTGTGTTTTATTGTATATCAACCCTTGTGCCAAGTCCTATGTATATATATATATATATGTGTGTGTGTGTGTGTGTGTGTGTGTGTGTGTGTGTGAATTTATTGCTATATGTAGACATAAGAATAAATTCAAATTATAGACAAATTATCAGAGATAATGCTTAAATTAAAGAAAAAAAAACATAGGATCAAATTGAGATTTAAGGTGAAATGAATAAAATAAATAAAACAAAAAACACGAGAAGAAACTATGGGATGTGTACGTACTCTTCAATGGAAGGGTAACTGAATTAATAGGCACGAAAATAAAATTTGAAATTAAGAATTTCAATTTTAAATTTTGAATTTAATATAAGTATTACTGTATCCTTACGTATAGTTATTAAGGAATCTTGTACTTCCCTAAATTAGTATTAAAACTTCGAGTTTTAAGTTGAAATGTATTTAGATTTAAAAAAAAAAAATTAATTTACTATAATTTCAACTGGCAATAAAAACAAAAAACCGGAAGTGGCCTAAATGAGGAGAAAACTCTTCACCCCTCTTCTACCCCTCCCACCCTTGTTCCTGTGTCTATTCTGAATTATTTTATCCATTAGATCTGAAGAAGTCCCGTTATTTTTGGTGTTTTTTATTTATATCAAAACACATAACAAGATGGAAATAAATTTATAATCCTAATGTGACCGTTTTTTATTTTTTCTTAAAGATATATATATACATATATATATATATATATATATATATATATATATATATGTGTGTGTGTGTGTGTGTGTGTGTGTGTGTGTGTGTGTGTGTGTGTGTGTGTGTGTGTGTGTGATTTGTAAGCGAATAGTTTGTTGGTAACATTATTAAACGAACCAGAGCTCATTTGGCTGCACACAATTAAATGGTTTCAAGTATTCCTATCAAACACTAATACTTCTATGTAATTTTAACTATTTGATTTCCACACAGTTAAAGGTTATGTATTGTTAAGTCTAATAATTCTAAATGGTTTCAAGTATCGCAATCCAAGACCAATAGTTCTCATTGCTCATGCTTGAATGGTTTCAAGTATTCTTATTTATTGTTTGCACACAGTTAATTGGTTTCAAGTATTGCTACTTAATACAAATAATTCAATTTGATATTAATAATAATCCCTGGTAAAACACTAAACGGTTCTATTTAACCTATAGATGAGACCCTAACAGATGCTAACACCCCAGGTCAGAGTGGAGTTGAGAGTAATGGTAATCAAGGGGTACTCGAGATTCTATAAACTCGATAATTGGCGCCTTATCACCAGAAGCAGTTTGATGTCAGAGCCAAAACACAATTGAGTTATTTGAATTAGAAGAACAACAGTGAGACAATTTAACCTATAGGTTGAAGGATAAGTGGGTTTATGCCTTTGCCAAGGGTATTTGCCCGAAAGTGAACGTACTTGTCCCACTAGAGTTCGACCCGCTCACTACGATGTCACAGTCTTGCACGTTAGCATGGGGACTCTCTCTTTTTGTATTCATGTTTTTATAGTGACTTTGCATCTAAACTTATTGTTTTCTACTTTCATTTCTTTTTCTATTTCTATTTAATGTTTTGTATTTTCCTTTTCAGCTACTTGAGGCCGTCGAGGACCAACCACGATGTGTTCCGATGGAAGAAAGAGAGTCGACAATGACAAACAATACAACGCCTCGATACGTGATTTTTACTACAAAGGGAATGACAAAAAATCCCTTAATATCTTATATACGACCCGAGTTTCATTCAGGAAAGCTGCCAAGTAAAAGGGAGATCTTTTGAAAATACGAAAAGGGTTTTGTTCACTGAGATCAATAAAGAGAAAAAAAAGCAATATTTAATATATACGCAAATAATGTGGGGAAAAGATGATGATTGCATGCAGATATGAGGCAAGAAAATATGGAAATGCAAAATCTATCAATCTATCTATCTATCTATCTATCTATCTATCTTTCTTTCTTAATCTATCTATCTATCTATCTATCTATCTATTTTAATCTGTTCTTATCTATCTATCTATATATATATATATATATATATATTAATTTACCTTTTTCTTTCTTTCTTTTTTTTCTTTCTTTCTTTCTTTCTTTCTTTCTTTCTTCGTTCTTTTCTATCTATCTATCCATCTTAATCTGACCTCATCTATGTATGTATGAATCATTTCTTTCTTTCTTTCTTTCTTTCTTTCTTTCTTATCTATCTATCTATCTATCTATGTGCACGCGTACCCCTGTCTAAGAGCTAAAACTATCTATCTATCTATTTATGTGCATACGTACCCCTGTCTAAGAGCTAAAACTATCTATCTATCTATCTATCTATGTGCACGCGTACCTCTGTCTAAGAGCTAAAACTATCTATCTACCTATTTATCTATGTGCACGCTTACCCCTGTCTAAGAACTAAAACTGGTCGTTGGTCGAGTAGGAATCTACCTTCTTATTGCACTTGTTCTATAATAATTTTACATGGTGCGTGCTGCAACGATAAACACATGATAACAAATCCCCAATTTGAATTCATTCACTATGAAAGATAGCGATTTAATGTTTATTAGAGTCAGTTCAGTCAGTTTAGCAAGTCAATTCAACCGAGAAGATAAATCGTAAATTATTTCAGCTTATCTATTTTTAAAAATTTTGGAGAGTAATTAAAGTCCCTTTAGATGATTCAACCATTAACTACTTCCGGTACTCAAGTCCTATATACGTGAAATAGCCAATGAGGTATCCAGCTTATAGTTTCTCTCCTACACTAAACAGAGTAATGTAAATGGCATATAAAAATTGAATGTCTTTCAAGTCAGGAATTGGGTCATTGGGTTGAGAGTTCGCCGATTGTCCGGGAGAATAGGGTTCAATCCCAGGTCACGTCATACCAAAGAATTTTAAAATGGCACTTGATACCTCCTTGCTTAACACTCAGCAATGTAAGGTACATATTAAGGGTAAAGTGGAGCAATCCAGGGAATGGAGTAGCGCCCTCCCCTACACCTCGGTGTAGTACCTATCGAAAAGGGAGCCTTCTGGTAGCCTTAGACTACGGTCGCCAACTTTACTTTAACTTGCTCCTTGGCCTAGAGGGTAGTGTTCGCCGATGGTCCGGGAGACATGTGTTCAATCCCATGTCGCGTTATACCAAAGACTTTTAAAATGACACTTGATACCTCCTTGCTTAACACTCAGCAATGTAAGGTACGTATTAAGGGTAAAGTGGGGCAATCCAGGGAATGGAGTAGCACCTTCCCCTAGACCTTGGTGTAGTAGCTATTGAAAAGGGAGTCTTCTGATCGCCCTCAACTACGGTCGCCAACTTAACTTTTTATTTTGTATGCCTTCATTTATTCATTGGTCATTAATAAAATATCGCAGGGTAGAGTATGTTATTAGTCAAGAGCCGATTATAATCAAACAAGCACATTCACTTTTCTCACTAAAAGGGATTTATGTATAAAGATCTTATTATTTGTGAATAACAGAGAAGGTTACTGGGTGAGTTTGAAAAAAACTGATTTACTGTTGCAGCTGCTTTGTAATTGTTGTATCGTGGTAATGAAGTGATGGTATTTGTCCTCCGTCCCACCAAACGGACGAGTATGGCACAAGGCCTTTTTTAAGGTGGGTCCAGGCGCAGGACCATAGCCTACACGCGCCCGGCATTTCCAAAAATACCTCGGACCCCGTCGGCATTCCCCTTAAAAGGGGCGCCTCAGGCGCCGGGCGATAAACCCAACGCTTCCGAAGAGAGTTAAAGCCTGGAGGGACAGCCCCCTGAGGCCAGAGGTACATCCAGTGACAAGACATACCCGACCTGAACCGCCCATCGCATCATAGCCGTCTGAATGTGTCTCATCAACTGGATATGACGCTTCTCGAAAGGCCGAGAAGCGATATTTGTCGCTGCCTCCCACCAGACAGGACTTGACACAAGGTCAAAAGCCTGAAGGCCAATTAAAGTGAGGATAAAAGGGAGGGGAAGGTCGGGAACGAGCCGAGACTCGAACCCTGCAAGTCATTGATCCACTAAGTGCAATGTGGGTCTAATGAGTCAAACAGTATGACGGACCTAAATCTAGATCCGGCACGTATGCCAGAATATAGCTTGAACTAAACCGTGAGATCTAGTGCTATACAAGGGATACATAGGAGTCGAAAAAGCAGCTCGCCCACCCGAAGGTGGGACAGCCGAAGTTGGGGGCCTTTCGGCCTCGAATCTGCCATTGATTTCGATCACCCATCCGGCACGAATGCCAGACGGCCCAGCCAAAAGGCCGAGAAGCGATGCACAGTGAAATAAAGAGTTAATTATTTATTAACTAAAGTGATACAATCCAACAAATGTGATAAGTCTCGCGCTGTGGGTGTTACGTCCGAAGTTGGTCTTATTACTGACCGTGATCTTTCAGTACCGACGTGCTTAAGAAACATGATGTCTTTTATACCTCCATGATACCGGAAGTCACGTGGTACGAACCACTATACAATAGTAATCTAAGCTACGAGAGTAAGTGCATTCACAGTCGTCCAAAATGACATCTATGAAGACATCCAATAATCTCGTCTCCCTTTTTGTTGACGAGATATTTGTTATTTTTGTTGTGTGAATTGCATGTTTTATTCTTTGAGTCAAAAAAACACAAACCAATAGAATTAAGAAGAAGAAAGAAAATAGTAATCAAAATTAATGATAAAAAAGCATCAAAAAAAAAAAGGAAGAAAGACTAAAGCAATCAACAACAGCTGGTTTAAAAAGAGTACAAAGCGAAAAACAACAAAGAAAATAAATCTAGAAAATATATATGGGAAACAAAACAAATGTAAGGATACTTCAGTCGACTAACTAAAAATAATTGTACACGTGATAAACTTGGCGTTGCTGAGAAAGGGAATATATTTTGCGCTTTCAAATGTATCATCAAACGTAATAAATATGATATAATTTCCAACATACAGCTATTTCGAGGTGATCAATGTGTACCATACCCCACGATACGTATATGTGGAACGTACATAGACTGTTCATAAACATATATACATAGAACATAGGAATCCTGAAACTCGAAAAACATGCAACGACTTCTTAGTTCAGGTACGAACCTTTTTATTACCTTTGAGTTAAAAGTTTCTTCGACATAAGGAGAGAGATACACAATCTTTCTATTCTGGCTTTTTCATCTGTTCCCCCCCCCATCTCGTGCGATACCTGCCCAAGGCCCCCGAGAGCAAGCAAAAGTCAACCGTCTTCTCCCGAGGCAGGACTCAACTCAACTGGATTTTTCAAAATCCCCAAAATGCTCCGTGCGCTTCCGGTGCGTGACGTCACCCGCACTCCCTATCCCCGTATCCTCAGGTTACTCTGAGTGACACGTCCGCTCCGCGCGAGCGCGCGAACACCTGCGTTAATGTTGCACCTAAGTAACCCATGCACTGAACCGAAAGGTTCTCAGCCTAACTTACCCAAAGGGCATAAAACGAAATCCCTCGGCCGTTATATTACAAATGGACTTACCCCTATAAACATTTAAGTATTGTATGGTTTATCTTATTCTTTGACGAATAAGCAAAATTCGAACCAAATATCCAAGAAACTGCCAATTTTGCCCAAAGCAAAGATCAGCAATGATACTAAGAAGTAACCTGGAAATCCAAGTAGATTTTGGTCTAGTCAGCTAGAGTTGTAGAATACACCGATTACCTCTCTGCTGAGTGGTAAGACTCAACCCACGAATATCCCATATATGATACTAAACAATCTGATGGTGACGCTCCAGGAATGCTAGAGCTTTGGGGAATGCAGAGTACCTCTTCATTGCCATCACTCTCCGGTCCACTTTGGTCCAGATTGGCAGCACCTGAAAGAGTCTTGTCTATTGGTCAAATAGAACAAAACAGGGTGCTTATGCTAAATTGAATTGTTTAAAAAAAAGAACGGTTTTGACATTCAGACTGTATGTAAACAAATGACTGAAGTTTAATTGAATTTTTTAGTAATACATGGCGATACTTGGAACATTTTAAATTTCTTGACTAAACTGAATAGTTTGAAATAGAACTGTTTTTGACATTTAAACTTCGTACTAATGCTAAACCGAATTGTTCGAAATAGAACTGTTTATATGTATAAAAAATGGATTTGGCATTAAATAACCTACAATGGTTGATATGCCATAAAACCAAACAAACCAAAAATAAATCATATTTACTGTATATGTATAAAAGGGATTTGGCATTAAATAACCTAAAATGGTTGATATGCCACCAAATCAAAACCTTACAAATCATACGTAAAACCATTTAATTGTATTAAAACAAATGGGCTCTGGCTAGTTTTAAAATGTTTTCTACAAACTATACATTTACAAACTCATATATATATATCTATATATAATGCATAAACAAGATTTGGCATTAAATCACCTACAAGGGTTGATATGCCATAAACCCAACCAAAATTAACTAGACTTACACTCACTCAGACTTCAGAGAAAAAAAGGTTAGAACTAGCGGGAAAACGCTAGAATAGCGCGAAAATAATAATAACAATAACTATGGAACATGAAGGTGATGGTGATACCAATAGTAATATGTGCAGTTGGGAACAATCTTGAAAGACTTTTTAAAGGTACTGGAAATCAGATGATGAGTAGAGATCATCCAGACTACAACATTGTTAAAATTGGCTAGAATACTGAGTAGACTCCTGAGGACTTTGCTACTATTTAACCCATAGCTGGGAGGATAAGCGGGTTCATACCTTTCCCAAGGGTATTTGCCCGAAAATTGAACGTAATAGCGCGACTGGAGTACGAACTCGCTTACTACGATTCCGCAGTCCACCCCTTAACTTGTACTATTTAACCCACAGCTGGGAGGATAAGGGGGTTCATACCTTTCCCTGCCCGAAAGTGAACGTAATAGCGCGATTGGAGTACGAACTCGCTTACTACGATTCCGCAGTCCATCGCTTTAACCATTACACCTCGAGGACACCCCTTAACTTGTACTATTTAACCCATAGCTGGGAGGATAAGGGGGTTCATACCTTTCCCTGCCCGAAAGTGAACGTAATAGCACGATTGGAGTACGAACTCGCTTACTATGATTCCGCAGTCCCATCGCTTTAACCATTACACCTCGAGGACACCCCTTAACTTGTACTATTTAAACCCATAGCTGGGAGGATAAGGGGGTTCATTCCTTTCCCAAGGGTATTTGCCCGAAAGTGAACGTAATAGCGCGATTGGAGTACGAACTCGCTTACTACGATTCCACAGTCCATCGCTTTAACCATTACACCACAAGGATACCCCCGCTTTCAAAGGAGTATAATAATAATAATAATAATAATAATAATAATAATAATAGATAACTTTTGTTGACAGTCACTGAGCAAAGATAAGCAAAGATTAGTGGTTTGTATGAACAACCATTTGTCATTTCTCAGCAGTGAATAACTTTTTTTTTGACATTCCCAAATTTCTCATAGTTAATTAGGCGTAGAAATCATTTTGAGTTGGGTTTGTTGGCTTAGGAACCTTTCCAAGATTGTGAACCATTTTTAGAGGTGTTTTATTTTTATTTTATTTCTATGTATTTATTTCCCTTTTTTTTTTTTTTGCTGAGATGTTTTTTCTCCCGTACTGAACTGCTACAAACTGTAAAAATCTTCTTTATAATATTTTCTAACCCTCTCTTTCTCTATCTTCATCAGCTTTCTCACCCACTCTTCCTTTCTTTTTGACTCTCTTCGTTTTATCCCCCTACATTTGCTTCTTCCTCCCCCCTGAGCTACACAATCATTAGATTAGATCACTACCCCAGGCATTTTTTTTTCACTGCTTCCATTTACCGGCGTTACGAAGAGACTTTTTTTTTTTCGAAAATAAACCTTGAAAATTTAGCATCTGTCTTCAAGGCCGAATCTTGTATTACTTACAGGTTTCTACATAATTACAGAGAATAGCATTTAATACCAGATAGTAACTTGAGAATTTCTATACGACCCAACAAGAATATAAAAAGACTAGTAAGTATTTACAACAAAAATACGTTCGTATTTCAGTGGCATCAGTAGGGTAGTGTAAATTTGATTTCTTTGTTTAATGGCATATCAACATTTTAAGGTTATCTAATGCCGAAAATATATAACCCATAGCTGGGACGATAAGGGGATTCATACCCTACTCAAAGGTATTAGTAAAAAAAAAATTGAAACGCAAAAATGTGACTGGAGTTCGAACTCACTTACGATAATGTCATAGTACAGCACTTTATCCCCAACACCTGGGTGACGCCTGCCGTCTAAAAAAATTATAATTAATTCAAAATCCAATCTGTTTGAATAATATTGGTAGATTTCTAAAAACCAAATCAATTTGTAACATAATGGCCGAGGGATTTCGGTATATGCCTTTGGGTTTAGTTAGGCTGAGAACCTTTCGGCTAAGTGCATGGGTTAGTTAGGTGCAACATTAACACAGGAGTTCACGCGCGCACGCGCAGAGCGGACGTGTCACTCAGAGATGTCATAATAGCCCAGTTGGAAAACGGAGGCTAGCGAGTGCGAATGACGTCACGCACCGGAAGCGTGCGGAGGATTTTGGGAGATTTTGAAAAAGTCAGTGAGTTGAGACTAGATACCGGACGAGACGGTTGGCTTTCGCTTGCTCGCGGAGACCTTTGTGGCGAGTGCCACACGTGTTGGCGGTGGGGGGGAGATGAAAAACCCAGAATAGAAAGTTTGTGCCTCTCTCTCCTTATGTCGAAGAACCTTTAAACTCAAAGGTAATAAAAAAGGTTCGTACCTGAACTGAGAAGTCGTTACGTGTTTTTTCGAATTTCGAGATCCTATGTTCTATGTATATATGTAATAAACGTCCCATGTACAATTTCGCATATTCATGTAATAACGGCTATGGTACAAATTTACAACCCATAATTTATTTAACGATTTCAGCGAACTTCGAATTTGTTGACTCAGAGGAAAAATATTTGTTTATTTGGAGTTGCTAGTAGTTTAATGGTTACCGTCGTAAGAGATATGGACAGAACAATCCAAGTTAGAACCCTGGACGAAGCTATTTGTTTTTCACATAGCACTAATACACTTCGGAAAGGCATGAATCCAACTATTCTCTCTCGAGCTCTAGGTAAATTCTGGAGCAGGCTAAGCTCTTTAACCATGGTACGACAACTGGTGTAGGAGAAGCAAAATCTTAAATTCAAACTTGTTGAACTTCGCTTAAAAGAATTGACCTTGTTCAGCATCTTACTCGTGCTAAAGGGTATTATATATATAATATATATATACCAGGGTTATATATATATATGTGTGTGTGTGTGTGTGTGTGTGTGTGTGTGTGTGTGTGTATAAGTAACCCTGGTACGCTTGTTTGCCGAGCTTTCTAATACCAAGTCTAACGTAAAGTTGGGCAGGTTTCGATCCCAGCTTCAAGTGTCCTACGAGTCTAGCCACACTGAAGAGTTGTGATACAACGACAACAGTCTGTCTGTGGAGGACAATATATACGTTCCCACACGGGGATTGAACACTCTGGCGAACGAATTTACGAATTTACGGCTGCTGCTCGCATAATGCAATGCTCTTCGAACGAATTGAGCACTCTGGTATCCGGTAAGGTATAAATGTAAACAAACGAACGCTGTTGCTGCTACTTAATACCGTAAATTTCCCTAGCTGATGTGGTTCGCTTGTTGGCTGAGCGGTCTGATACTAAGTCTAACGAAAAGTTAGGCGGGTTTCGATCCCAGCATCAAACGTCCTACGTGTCTAGCCACACTGAAGAATTGTGATACAACGCAACAGTCTGTCTGTGGATGATAATACTATATATATATATATATATATCACGAATATATCGATGACAAATTTTGCATCAGCCTTATACACACACTCACACTCACGCACATATGTGAGTGTATGTATTAGATTGATGCAAAATTTCTCATAGATATATTCGTGAAATCTGAATAGTATTTTAAAGTTTATCTAGTAATGAAAACAGGTTCCACAAGAATTTGGTTAGCATTTAAACATGTTTATTTCTCTTCTTCCTCGAGCCAAAGAAATTATATTTTTGGAACAAGTTAATAATCAGCATTAAAAATGGTTTTATTATGGGGAAAAAAAACCCAAAAAAAATTCAAGCTTTATTTCGGAAATTGTATTATTTTGTTAATTATCTGTTATGCACTATATTTCAAATTATGAAGTTCATTCAACAAGATCTATCTATCTATCTATCTATCTTTGTCAGCCAATCTATTTATCTATCTATCTACAAAAAATCATTCCTAAAATAAGGTGATTTAGAAGAAGCAAAATGTTTTTTTCAATAAATGTTGACTGTTTAGAATTGGTTTATGACTGAAATCACTCAAATCTCACAAAAATAATTTCATTTGAGGGTAGGAAAATAGGTGGTAAATCAAACAGAGGTCTGTCATTAAATCTTTGGTAGCTAGTAAGTGCAAAACATGTGAAATTTACAGAAAAATGTGTGATGAGTACAGAGAAAGATGTTTTAGTCACAAAAGATGCTCCCAGCTTGAACGGAGGTCTGTCATAAAATCTTTGGTGGTTGTAAAGTGTAAACCATGTGAAATTTACAGATGAATGTGTGATGTGTGTAGAGAAGCAAAAAGATGCTCCCACCTTGAACGGAGGTCTGTCATCAAATTTAACATAATAAAAATATGACATGATATGATATAATATAAATATAATATAATGTAATGTAATATATGAATTATGATATGATATGAATATTAGATAATATAATGTGATATAAATATAAAGTTGGCAACCGTAGTCGAGGCAAAAAGAAGGCTCCCTTTTCAATAGCTACTACACCGAGGTCTAGGAGAAAGCGCTACTCTTTCCCTGGATTGCTCCACTTTACCCTTGATACGTACCTTATATTGCTGAGTGTTAAGCAAGGAGATATCAAGTACCATTTTTAAAGTCTTTGGTATGATGCATCCTGGGATTGAACCCATGTCTCCCGGACCAGTGGCGAACACTCTACCCACAAGGCCAATGAGCCATATAAGAAAGTATAATTCAGTATGAAGTAATGTAATATTTAGTTTAATGTAAATATAAGTACAATATGATATGAATATACGTAATATCATAAAATATAAGATAGAAACAAAGAAATATAATATAAATATTATAGGGTATAATGTAAATAAAATAAATAAAATCAAAATTATATATAACATGATATAAATATATAATATTAATATAAATATGATATGATATCAATATGATATGAGTATAATTTTTTTTTCACTCGTGTCGATGCTACTATAATGGATGCACTACATGGATGCAAACTAAAAGTCTGAAGAAAAGGCTTGACGGTAACTACCCCAAGAATGCTGTGAACAATATTGAACAGATCTTGGAGGCAGCACCCTACAAAGCAGCAGCTGTACAGCCACCTACCACCCATCACGAAAACTATCAAAGTTACATGAACCATGCAACACTGCTGGAGAAGTAGGGACGAGCTCATTAGTGATGTTGTCCAATGGACATATGGCCGAGCAAAAGCAGGGCGACCAGCTCGAACCTACATACAGCAGCTCAGTGAGGATACGGGGTGTAGCCCTGAGGACCTGTCGAAAGCGATGAACGATAAGGAAGGGTGGCTAGGGAGGGTCAGGGATATCTATTCTGATGGCTCGACAAGATGATGAGATGATGATGAGTATGATATATTATCATCATCATCATGTGCCGCTAGCACGGATATCCCTGACCCTCTCTCGCCACTTTTCCCTATCATTCATCGTCTCTGGCAGGTCTTCAGGGCTACACCCCGTATCCTCACATAGCTGCTGTATATATGTTCTAGCTGGTCGTCCTGCTTTTGCACGGCCATACGTGGGGGTCCATTGGAGTACATCACTTATGAGCTCGTCCCTGCTTCTCCAGCAGTGTTCTGCGTGTCTGGTTCGTCTAACTTGGATAATATATGATAATAAAATGTAAGTTAGTATAATATAGATATCATATGATAAAAATAAAATAATAATTTAATTTTTGATATAATATAATGTCATTGTAATATATAATATAATATAATAGCTGCCATGATGCGAGACAAGAAATTCAAAGAATTTGATATGTACCAATATATTTAGTATTGAAAAACACTGAAAAGACCGCTGACAAATTCTTCATTACTGCATTAGCGTTCTACAGCCGGGAAAATAATTAGAATTCCTTCCAAGTCGTTACACTTTGAAGTGTCTTTTCAAAGAATCTCTGTTAATAAAACGGCGAAGAAGTGATTCTTCTCTGTGGCCGTACACGGAGGATTTTTGATAGTGACTGGTTGTGGCGAAATTTGGCGTGCCCTTTACGAAAAGGTCAACGATGATGGAAAGATTTGCGCTTCTTACAATTCAATTTCACCATTTACAAGCATTGACTTCGTACAGGCGAGAAATGGCGCGAAGAAATAATGTGAAATTGACATTATTGTCATCCGGGTCATTGCTTAGACATGGTTTATTGCTTGATCTCTCTCTCTCTCTCTCTCTCTCTCTCTCTCTCTCTCTCTCTCTCTCTCTTACGCTATATATATATATATATATAGCAAAATAGAAAAAGACGAGTAGGAAAAAGATAGGTATCCTAATAAAATGAATATTTTACAAAGTGATCAATACGTATGGACAGTCAATCTAAAACCGAATAATTCTGCAGCAAACTTCTGCTCGTACTCGTTACTATATATATATATATATATATATATATATATGTATATCATCATCATCATGTCGTGCCGCCAGCACGGATATCCATGACCCTCTCTCTCCATTTCTCCCTATCATTCATCGCCTCTGGCAGGTCTTCAGGGCTACACCCTGTATCCTCACACAGCTGCTGTATATATGTTCTAGCTGGTCGTCCTGCTTTTACTTGGTCATATGTGAGGGTCCATAGGAGTACATCACTTATGAGCTCGTCCCTGCTTCTCCAGCAGTGTTCTGCATGTCTGGTTCGTCTAACTTGGATAGCTTTCGTGATGGGAGACGGATGGCCGTATAGTTGGTGCCTTGTGGGGTCTTGCCGCCAGGACTTCTCCAGCCGTTTTGTTAGCATCCAAGTAGTGCATCCATACAGTAGTATCGACACGACAACTGCCCGGAAGAAACTGCGTTTCATTTTATCGGTCAGGTCTGACTTCCATAAGATCGATAGCTTATCGATAGCTGTCCATGCCTTCGTTAGCCTCGTGTCAATGTCTTTTTCGGTTGATGAGACACTGTTTCCTAGGTAGGTGAATTTATCTACCAGTTTTAGAGAGGTTCCGTCAAGTGTGGAAATGTTGCCTGTTTGATTAAAGCATATATATTCAGTTTTGTGTGCATTTACATGGAAACTAATGCCTGCGGCGGCTCGTTCTAAACTATGCAGTAGTGTTTCGGCTTGGTTGGGTGTATTTGCCAGAATCGCTGTCATCGGCGTAGTCGGCGACGGTAATTGTTTTTGCGGGGTACCTTCTGCTTCTTTTCTTTGTAAGCTCGAATCCTTTTTCTTTGATTTTATCAATCGATGTTCTAAGGACGTAGTCTAGACAGATGATAAAGAGGTATGGGGCTACCGTGTCCCCTTGTAGTACTCCTGCTACAATGTCAAAGTATTCTGTGTCTCCATCCGGTGAACGTACTTTCTCTTTGGTGTTTCTATAGAGAATCGTTACTGCTGCTACGGTCTCTTTTGGTAGGCCGCATGCTAGTAGGATTTGTTCCATCTTCGAATAAAATCGTAGGCCTTGGTAAAGTCGACAAATAGTAATATCGCCTGTAGGTTTTTTCCTGTACGCCTTCAAGGTTTCTACGGATGGTCAATATTTCTTCGGAAGCCATTTTGGTTTTTCCTAACGATGTTGTCAATTTTAGATTCTATGCAGTTTCGTAGTAGGGTATTGTAAATTTTGGCTACTATGGATGTAAGTGTTATACCTCGGTAGTTCTTGGCTAATCCGAGGTCACCCTTTTTAGGGAAGGGGGGGATGCATCCCCTTCATCCATATATATAAAGAGAAATCTAAACGAGAAAAATGTTTCCATAAAAAAGGTTTTTGATGCTGCAATAGCAGAGCAAATATAAAATCATAAAAATATCAATAATGAACGACTGAAGTCCATTACTCGGAGTTTCAAGTAGTTTGCGCAATCATCAGACGGAAATGTGAGAATAGTGGTTAATCGCATTCATGGTGTGGTGTGAAGTACGTGTCAAGATGATATTGCACGTGACACATACAGGCGTATATATATATATATATATATATATATATATATGTGTTTGTGTGTGTGTGTGTGTGTGTGTGTGTGTGTGTGTGTGTGTGTGTGTGTGTGTGTGTGTGTGTGTGTGATACAAAAATAACACTACTCAAGACATATATATAGTGTTTTTTTTTGTCTTTTATCTCAGCGAATTAAGTCGACCAAGTCATGAAACTAAACGCAAGAGAGAATCTATTTTATTTTATGATCTCGAAACAACTAAGAGGTATTATCTGTAATAAGGTTTACTTTTAGATAAAAGTCTCTGCATCCAGTCCTAAATATGGTACTGAATCATTTTAAGTATAATAACATTTAATGTATAATTAAACGTTCTATAGCCAGTAATGCCATCTTTAAATAATTTAAAATCAATATTGATTTTTGGTATTAGACATTCAAACATGAATGAATGGCCTTTGTTAAAAGTAGCTAGGTTTTTATTTATTCATTTCTCCTAATTGGACGTGTGAGATGACGTAAGAGCTTTTAGCGAAGAGTACAAATGGAACAAACGCAGTCTAAAATCCGGTTGTCTTTTAGTAGTATTGCATGCCTTTACTATTGTTGAAGTACCTTGTACCCTTCTTTGAGGCCTGTCCAGGTTATTACCCCATAACAGGCCAGGCCTCAAAGAAGAGTACAGCTCTCATACAACCTGACTGACGGGCGGGAGTAAGAGGGGAGATGTAGAAGTCAGTGCTCTAACGTGCAGAATAAACAACAATAAGATACGTGGTGTATTCAATAAGTTTCCAGACTTTTTTCTACAGGCATTTAAAATTGTCGTAGACTCTTGAAAGTTCAGTATGTTATTGCTATACATCTTATGAGATGACTGATCAATTCGTATGATTTCAGGTTCAAATCAACAGCTACAGCAGCAATTGGAATACACCCTACTGAAGCCTGATTGTCACAGCTGGGGAATTTCAAAAATGCAATCTGGACGTGAGGAAAAATGATATGCAATAAAATTGTTTTAAACTTGGAAAAAATGTCAGAGAAACGTATGGAATGCTTCAGACTGCTTTTCGACCATCTTGCATTAATCGAGTATCAGTTTTTGAGTGGCATAAGAGATTCAAGGAAGGCAGGGAGTCTGTGAGGGATGATGAGAGGTGTGGGAGGAGTAAGGAAGTCAGTAGACCAGATTTTATAGGCCAAAGGGTTAGAGTTAGGGTTACTATGTTGAGGTTTTAAGGGAGTTCAGCAAGATATTCCGTCGGAAGAGGCCAGCACTCTTCAAATCGGGTCAGTGGTATTTCCACCAGGACAATGTACCAGTCTACAACTCCATCCTTGTCACAGACTATTTGACCAAGATGGGCATCAACGCAGTTCCTCAGCCTCCCTACAGTTCAGACCTTGCTCCCTGTGACTTTTGGTTATTCCCTAATCTCAGAGGCTATCGTTATGAGACAATTGAGGAAATGAAGGAGGCTGTGACAAAGGTCATTGTCACGCTCACACAAGACGACTTCCATGGGGCCTTCCAGAAGTTGTTGTAACGGTACAACAAGTGCATTGCGGTTGGAGGAGATTAGTTCGAATGGGACTAGAGTTTCATGTGTGTACTATCAATAAAAGTGCCCATACGAAAAAAGTCTGGAAACTTATTTAATGATCCTCGTATTAAATCTCAAGAGGAAAAGAACCGGACTTTGCTATTCCAGTGAATCACTGGATGTAAATGAAAAAAAAATCGAAAAGACAGACAAATATTTGGATCTTGTTTGCGGGCTAAATAAACGGTATTACATGAAAAAGACTGCAATGCAATAGTAGTTAGTTAGATGATGTCGATTGATTCGGGAAAAAGACAAAAGGAATTGAAAATTCGTGAAAAATCGAGACCATACGCAATATTATTAAGCTGAGCTAAAATACTCAGAAGAGTCACTGAAATTTGACAGGGAACTTGTCACTCAGATTTAATTGAAAATCCATGTATACAAACTGGAGAGAAAAAACATGCTGAGAGTGGACAGCAACTACCCAAGAATGTTGCGAGCAATATTGAACAAGTCCTGGAGACAACACCGCACAAAGCAGCAGCTATACGGCCACCCACCACCCATCACGAAAACTATCAAAGTTAGACGGGCCAGACATGCAGGACACTGCTGGAAAAGTAGGGGCGAGCTCATAAGTGATGTACTCCTGTGGACCCCTTCACATGGCAGAGCAAAAACAGGACAACCAGCTCGAACCCACATTCAGCACTTCTGTGTTGATATGGGGTGTAGCTCTGAGGACCTGCCGGAAGTGATGAACGATAGGGAGGGGTGGCAAAAGAGGGTCAGGGATATCCGTGCTGGTGGCACGACAAGAAGATGATATATATATATATATATTTATATATTTGGGGAAATGTTAGATTTTGGTGAATCTGACAAGATGATAAAATAAGTGAAAAGATAGATAAATCAGACATTTTGTCATGGTGATATACCCCATGGCGTCACTGCTTGGACCCTCCCCGACACTATAAATAGTGAGTGACCCAATAAACGAGTCATGCGAGTATAGACATTTGCCGATAAACGTTACTGTCTGTAATTCAGTATATATATACTGTTGTAAACCTTACATCTCTTTGTGGTATTCATTTCAGGCCCATCAAGACCGCAACACACTTACAAATGGTTTAGTAGCAATATGTCATTCATTATTCAAGAATTTCTTCGGACTAAACATTTTTTTTTAACTTTTTCTACTTTTGAGGAAATAGATAAAATAATGGAGAAAATAAAAGTATAAAAAGGCTCTGGAGAGGGTTTAAAGACAGGAGTTAGGTAAAGGAATAATAAGGGGAGGGAAATAGATGTGGGTTTAAGTGGTTTGGTAGGGGTTATCAGTTTTGATTGTAACTGTCTGGGTATATGGTGGAGGTTGGTGGAGTCATTTGTATCAGGTTTCATCAGAGATTTGATCCGATAGAAGTGAATTAATTTTGGTGGGAAAACCATTAACACCTAGCACCGTTGACTCTCTATCTACAGTATTCAAACTTAGATATGTCTCCCTTTCATTCTCTCCGTCTCTCAGTCTCTCTCTCTGTCCATATGTATGTGTTTGTGTGTGTGTTAGTGTGTGTGTATGAATATGTGCGTTTTATGCGTGTACATGACAGAGTTAATACTAAAGATAACATTTTAAAAGATTTTTTTCTTGTTTGTGTTCAAGTGAACACGTGCCTAGATTCAATGAATGTATAATAAATAATGCCCTGAACACTTTTTGTTATTCGATTTTTCTTCTTCAGTTTGGAAACGGGGATTGTTAAAATAAAATTAACAACTGACATATCCATTTATCTCCAGCAACTTTTGGACACAGTGACTCAAAAACGTGCATCCCTTGAGAATACGAGTGAATCTGCGGCCGACAAACACTAAAATGGCGGGATGATTTGAAGCAGTTTAGAAAGTTTTGTCATTGAAGCGCTCAGAAAGAGCATGGAGAAAAAACCGACACAAATTTAGGGGAAGCATATATCCGACAACGAACTTTCAAGGCTGTTTAATCAGTAAAAACATACTTTCAGTCCAGCGAAGAATTTTCCTTTCAACTCCTGTATTATGACATCATTACATAATATACATAACATAAAATTAATTATTTGATAGGTTTAGTAGATTTAAGCTCAAGACCAAAGGGCACCGAGTGTGAACCGAACTCACTGGCAATAGTTTGGTCATCTTGTTTACTAATCGTTACATTACTATAATTTTGTGCTGCCGCTAAGTGGGATCCACTTTCTCTCTTGAGGTTTCCGTAAGCCATGTCCAGGTCTTCTCGTACGCGATCTCACTGGTTTCTCGCTTAAAGTATCCATACAGTTGTTTTTCTTCCCATTTCTGCTTTCTAATTTTCGATTTTTCATCACGTTACCATTGCTATTACTGACTACTCTAAGTTGTCTTCCTTTGCTCTTTGGCTTAGTGGGTAGAGTTTTCGCCAATGGTCCTGGAGACCTAGGTTCAATCCCAGGTCGCATTATACCAAAGACTTTAAAAATGGTACTTGATACCTCCTTGCTTAACACTCAGCTATATAAGGTATGTATCAAGAGTAAAATTGAACAATCCAGGGAAAGGAGTAGCGCCCTCACCTACACCTCGATGTAGTAGCAATTGAAAACGGAGCCTTCTGGTCGCCCTCGTCTACGGTCGACAACTTTACAACTTAAATCCTTGAATTGTTGCAATTTTGTCATCCTCAGTGCTGGCGAGTCCTCTTCCTTCTTCTTTTCTTGACACTTTGAGTCAATGACAATTGCAATTATTTACAAATATGGCACAAGGCCTGCAAAGGCGGGGGAAGGCTGGTTATTTCTACCCTAACTTTTAACTTGATTAGTTCTATTTCATCATCATCAAATCCCTATCATCCATCGCTTCCCGGCAGATCTTTTGGACAACATCCCGTGTCCGTACCGAGCTGTTGTAGGTATGTTCTTCTTTGTTGGCCAACACTGGCACGTCCATGTGAAAAGGTCCCTAGGAGGAAGTTGCTTATGAGTTCTTCCTTGCTTCTCCAGCTGTATCTCGCATGCTTCATTCGTCTTATTTGGATGGTTTTAGAGATGGGAGTTAGGTGGCCGTACAACTGTTGTTTCGTGGAATGTTGCTTCCAGGATTTGTACTGTATAGCTCGTAGCATTCTTGTGCAGTTCCCGTCTAACTTTTTCTCAATACGCTTAGTTAGTATCAATGTGGTGTATCCATACAGTAGAACAGACACAACCACTACTTGGAAAAATTACCTTTTACTTTATCAGATAGGTTAAACTTCCATGTGATCGATGACCTATCGTTAGCAGTCGATGCCTTCCATTTACTGACAGAAAATATATTTTTATCATCTATTTACCACAACGACACAATTATTCAGTAAATATTTCTCACCACAGTCACCAAAACAAGTCAATTGCTCAATCATTATCGACCCTACTTCATTATTATCATGATTATGAGTGAGGGGAGAATGACCTAGAACTTATTTACAAAAATATACATATTTACAATAATAAATGCCGCAACGAAAAAGAATAAATGTTGGTTTGTTAATGGCATATCAACCATGGTAGGTTATTTAATGCCGAATCTATTCTCCTAGAAGAATAGTAGTGGTACTATTTAACCCATAGCTGGGAGGATAAGGGGGTTCATATCTACCCCAAGGGTATATGCCCGAAAGTGAACGTAATAGCGCGACTGGAGTACGAACTCGCTTACTACGATTCCGTAGTCCATCGCTTTAACGATTACACCACGAGGACACCCCTTCCTTGTTTGTTTGTTTGTTTGTTTGTTTGTTTGTCTTTTATGGCATATCAACCAGTGTAGGTTATTTAACACCAAATCCATTTTTATATAAATAAACAATTTTATTCAAAATAATTCAGTTTATCATAAGTACACAGTTTAATTGTCAAAAACATTTTATTTCAAGTGATTCCGTTTAGTCAAACAGTTTAAATTAAACAATTTAGTTTAGTATAAGTATAGTTTTTGTTTAAACAGAGTTAAATGTCAAAACAGTTCCATTTCAAGCAATTCAGTTTAGCATAAGTACAGAGTTTAGTTCTATTTGACCCATAGATAGGACCCTATCAGGTGCTACCACTGTGAGACAGCGTGGAACTGGTAGCGATGGCAATGAGGGAGCACTCCACATTTCCCAAAGCTCCAGCATTACTGAAACCTCCTCATGAGATTGTTTAGCGTCACATACAGGACACTCGTTCTGGAGGGTCTTCCTCCGTTAGAGAGAAGCAGTCGGTGTGTTCTACAGCCCCAGCCGACTGGGCAAAAGAGCAAATGAGTAATGTATATATATATATATATATATATATATATATATATATATATATATATATGTCCTGGATATGATATTAATCCATCTAATAGTGAGGCTTCAGCTCTGGAACTTTGGGGAATGTGGAGTACTCCTTCATTGCCATTCCTCCTAGGTCAATTCCGACCCAGTTTACTCGTCCCTCCTGGCTGCTTTTTGCAACCATGGAAGGCCCACCAATAATGAATTCATCTCTATCTAACTCACAACCTCTTTTCGGAGCCTCCCGAAATCCTCCTGAGGGTCGACCAGTACCGAATTCTACCAATGAAGCCTTCCCTACTAAGCTGAAACAACAAAAAAAAACAAAACAAAAAACGACTAAACAAGTAAAGCAGATTATCATAATGGTCATCATGTCACGCCATCAGCACGGATATCCCTGACCCTTTCCCGCCACCTTTCTTTATCTTCCATCGCTTCCGGCAGGTTCTCAAGGCTACATCCTGCATCGGCACAGAGCTGTTGTATGTATGTTCTAGCTGGACGTCCTGCCTTTGCTTGTCCATGTGAAGAGGTCCACAGGAGTACGTCACTTATGAGTTCGTCCCTACTTCTCCAGAAGTGTCCTTCCTGTCTGGTTCGTCTAACTTAGATAGTTTTCGTGATGGGTAGTAGGTGGCCGTACAGCTGCTGCTTTGTGGGGTGCCGCCTCCACGATTTGTTCAATATTACTCGCAGCATTCTTGTGTAAGTGCCGTCAAGCTTTTTCTCCATACGTTTAGTTAGCGTCCATGTAGTGCATCCATACAGCATTATCGACACGACTGCTTCTTGGGAAAAAAAAACTGCGTTTCATTTTATCAGTCAGGTCTGACTTTCATATGACCGATAGCCTATCGAAAGCAGATACTACACCTTAATTCCATCTGGAAAGTCGGGCTGCGGAGCTCTAATCCTTGAAAATAATACTCATTTTTGCGCAAATAAATTCTTTATTTTTTATGGGTAGTATGCCAGTATTCTACAGCTCTGTATTTACCTGTGGATTACATAAACTGGCAATAAACGTTTGCTTACTGGATTCCATACGTTATGTATCGGAGAATTAGACTGTAGTTTTTTTATTTTATTTAAGAAGTTTAAAATATACAGCAGGCCTCCGTTAGCAATACTTCGTTATATGGGAGTGGCCAATAGTTGGAGATAGAGGAAGGGGAGTTAAAATACTGAGCAAGATCAATAAATGAGATTATTAGAGAGGGAGAAAAAAAAAAAAGAACCATCTCATCGGCACGACTTGTTTGACTTTTGTCAGAGCAAGAGATTAAGTGAAACGTGCTGAATTTGGCCTAGCCTCATTCTCGTCAGCACAGTTCGGCCATATTACTACTGAACAACTGCCATGACCTTTGAAGACGATAACAGACATGACTGTTTATTTCTAGACCTTCATTACGGCTGCTTATTCATCACGCGGCTTTTTGTGAGTCACTTCTTCCTCACTTGTGCTAGGAAGCTGAATATAGATAATGATAATGATACTACTACTACTACTACTACTACTACTACTACTACTACTAATAATAATAATAATAATAATAACAATAATGATAATAATCATAATGAGGCAACAAAATTGCAGATGTAGATTATGTGGTGAAAGAGATGAAACGATCAATCTCATAATAAACGAATGCAATAAATTAACGCAAAAATAAGTATACGACTAAACACGACTGAGCGGGGATGGTGATCCACTGGGAATTGTGCAAGAAGTTTAACTTTGACCATATGAACAAATGGTAAATGCACAACCTAGAATCCGTTCTCGAAAATGAGACGCCCAAATTTCTTTGGGATTTTGATTGGTTTGGTTTGGTTTGGTTTGGCTTGGTTTTATGGCATATCAACCATTGTAGGTTATTTAATGCCACATCCTCCTTATACATATATATTAGTTATATATGATTTGTAAAGACATTGTGTTGATAACGTCTTTAAAGAAGTCTAAGCTCATTTTTTTGCACACAGTTAAATGGTCCTATATATTGCTATGTATCATTAACAATTCATTTAATCACTTGTTAATTGTTTACATGCAGTTAAATGTACAAACAGTTCCATTTCAAACAATTCAATTCGGCAAGTCATTTGCTAAACTGTTAAACTGTTCTATTTGATTGCCCAGTCAACTGGGGCTGTAGAATACATCGACTTTACCTTTGCAGAGGGATAAGACTACCCTCCAACGAGTGTCCTAAATAAGACTCTAAACAATCTGATGGTGAGGTTCAAGTACGCTGGAGCTTTGGGGAATGCGGAGCACCCCTTCATTGCTATCGATCACAGGTTCACTGTGGTCCAGAATGGTAGCACTTGATAGGGTCCTATCTATGGTTTAAACAGAACTAACTGCATACTTAGGCTAAACTGAATTGTTTGAATTAGAACTGTTTGACTAAAATGAATAGCTTCAATAGAAATGTTTTTGACAATTAAACTGTACTTACAGTTAAACTGCGTGCTTATGTTAAAATGAATAGTTTGAAATGCAACTGCTTTTGACATTGAAACTGTACTTTGAATTGTTTAATATAGAAGTGTTTTGACATTTAACTGTGTGTAAACAAAAGCTGTACTCATACTAAACTGAATTAGCTGAATTAGAACTATTTTGGCAATTAAACTGTGTACTCATGCTAAACTGAATTGTTTGAAATAGAACTGACTATTCGCATAAAAATGGGCCTGGCGTTAAATAACCTACAAAGGTTGATATGCCATAAAATCCAACCAACCAACCAACTTCTTTTTATGCATTTGTGAGCGTTACAGTACTTCTATAACTTCGTTTCATTTTCATTCTTTAAGATGGTGATCTAAATACATTTTGTTGACAGTATTCAAAGAGATTTTAATGGGAGAAAAAACGAACAGGGCTAATTATTTCGGAACCATGAACATCAGACAAAAAGAATCCTTCTAATAACATAACAAAGACGAATAGATTTCTGGATGAAAAAATTAAAATAATCTTTAAAAATCTCTACATGTTCTTTAAAGAATTTTTTTTGCTTCAATTTTACGGTTAAATTTTGACTAAATAATTTTTTTCTAATTATTGAACTATATTACAAAAATTTTAATAGTTCACCATCTGGCCCAAAAACTTCGAGCCCTAAGTTCTGTGCGTGTTTGTGTGTGTTGTTTTTTTTTTGTGGGGTAGGGCAGCGTATGTGGATGGCTGATCTGTTCCACTGAGTAAGATGTTAAGCGGTTAACTTCAAAGATTCTAGTAATAACTGAGACAGGTTCTTAATACATATCATCTTGAGTCGTTACTGAATATATGTATATACACACACACACACACACATATATATATATATATATATATATATATATATATATATATGTGCGTGTATGTTGTCTATATGTATACGCATATATATAAGTTGAGCACTCTGGCGAAGGAATTTACGGCTGCTGCTTGCATAATGCAAAGCTCTTCGAACGAATTGAGCACTCTGGTATCCAGTAAGGTATAAAATGTAAACAAACGAACGCTACTACTTAATACCTTATAATTCCCTAGCTGACGTTGTACACTTGTTGGCTGAGCGATATGATAATAAGTCTAACGTAAACTTGGGCGGGTTTCGATTCCAGCTTCAAACATCCTACGTGTATAGCCACACTGAAGAGTTGCAATACAATGAAACAGTCTGTCTGTGGATGACTATATATATATATATATATATATATATTGTTGGTACAAGGATATTTAAAAAGACTAATACCTAGAGACATATGAAAAATTAGGAGATTCACAACAAGAAGAAATTTTATTGAAATCGCAAGGGCCCTTTCATCTGAAATCTTATCAAGCGACATCTTTTAGAAGTCGCTTAAAACAATATAAATAATATTGTTTTAAATAATATTGTTTAAAACAATATAAATAATATTGTTTTAAGCGATTAAGTAAAAGGGGGTTGAAAATAAAAAAATGATAGCAAGACAAAGAGGGGGAAAGAAAAAAAGTTTTAGTCGAGAGGGTTGAATTTTTGAGTCCCCTGTCTCATCTTGTAACATTGACTCAGTTACGATCTGTTCTGAGATTGAATTACTGTTTTTATAATTACTTAAGCTCTCTCCGGTGTTATAATAAAATGTGTCTTATTTGAAGACTCGCTTCAATTGACTAATTACTACTACGGTCAACTCTAGTGGATCCTTGTGGCAGAAGAATCATTTTGAAGTTGCTAAGTGCTTAAAACGGAATTCTGATATTCTAATTACAAGACCTGATACAGGTGCTGGCGTTATGATTTTGAATTGTGCTGACTATATTACTAAAATGGCGACCATTTTGGACGATACAACTAAATATGTGGAGGTACCCGTGGTGTAGTCGTTATCGTCGCAGGAATTGGACACGGCGACGCGAGTTCAAATCCTGGACGAGACTGATTGCATTTCACATACCCTTGGGAAAGGTATGAATCCAATTATTCTCCCTCCAACTATGGGTAAATAGTAGGACAGACTAGGTTCTTCAGCCTTGGTCAGGCAACTAGTCTAGGAGAAGGAAAACTCTGAATTAAAACCTGTTAAACTCCGCTTAAAAATTGACGTTGTGTCATATCCTGCCCAAGCGGAGGGGTTGGTAAATAGGATACAACTAAATTTCTAAAAATTGGTGATTTATCCTTTGATGACACCCATAAGTTAGAAATTAAGTTACAGAAGCAGTTTCTTGAATTGTTCAAGAAAAAATTGATCTCTCGAGAAGTCTATGAGTTGATTCGTCCAATTGGTTCGCAAAGACCGAGAATGTATGGATTACCCAAAATGCAATCTCTGATATCTCTTTGCGACCTATTTTGTCCATGTGCCAGTCCGTACAACATTCATTGGTGAAATGGTTAATTCAATTACTTAATCCTGTTTTAGCATTTTACTCGGGATTTTGTGTGGACGATTCATTCATTTTTTCTTCCATTATTCGTCAACTCTCTCCTTGTGTTGACTCTCAATTCATAGTGTCCTTTGATATTGCTTCACTGTTTTCTGATGTTCCTCGAGATGAAGTGATTTCTATTTATGTGGATTTTTATATCACAGTCCATTAACATCTGTTCCTTCTTTCCCTGAAAAAGTCTTAGTGGAATTGATGGAATTGACTATCAAGTCAGTTTCTTTCAGTTTTAATGACACCATGTACCGTCAGGTAGACGGTATTTTGATGAGTTCTCCCTTGGGCTCTATTTTTGTTAATATTTTGTTGGGTTCTGCGAGAAACTTCTCTTCGACATGTTCCCCTCAGCCTTATATTTATTTATGTTACGTAGATGACACCTTCACTTGTTTTAGTTCACCTAATGAAGCTTTTTCATTCTTCTATTGTTAGAATGCTTTACATCCTTCTTTAACCTTCACTATGGATGAAGAGAAGGATAACAAATTACCATTCTTGGATGTATTGGTTGAACGCCGTTCGTTTGCTTTCGTAACTTGTATATATAGAAAGCCTGCATTCACCGGTCTGTATTTGAATTGGGATGCTTTTGCTCCTAAGTCCAGGAAGGTTAACCTGATCAAGTGTCCCACGTTCAGGGCTCTTAAGATTTATTCGGACGACAAGATTAAAAACGAATTTGAACAGATTAAGAATTTATTTTTGGGTAATGGGTATCCTGAGGAAGTCATTGTTGACAACATTAAGAAAACTTTTAATAATTGTAGGAATAAAATCTGATATCTTGGCCCTTCTAAATGCCCAGTTTATGTTAGACTTCCTTGGATTCGATCTTCTAGCCAGTTGATTGCCGAGAAGGTTTCTTCCTCTGTTACACGCTGTTATAATGCGGCTAGGGTTCAAACCAACTTTACTTCTAAAGCTGCATTTCTCTCTTTTCATAAGGATGTGCTCTCTATCTTCCAACAAAGTAATTTAATTTATAAATTTCAATGTCGCTATAATGTCACATATATAAAGAGCACTTCCCAATGACTTGTGGTTAGAGTTAAACAGCATGTTCCAAAAGATATACGCAACCACACAACATATGGATATTCAAAATGCTCAATTCTGCCATCTATGAGCATTTAAATGCTTTAAATAGTTGTGTGGTTGATTACAACAATGAGTGTTTCGTGGTCTTGCATAAAGCTAGGACTAAGCAACATTTTATTGTTCTAGAGGCTATTTATATTTCATTTAATAGGCCTTTTCTATGCAAACAAAACCCTAAACATTCTTTGAATTTATTAGGAGATACCTCATACTTGACTTACGGTGGTTTTAACCCCCCCTTTTGTTGCTATCATTTTCATTTTCACCCCCTTTTTACTTAATCTTATTTACATTGTTTTTTTAAAATGACTTCCAAATTTAAATGACTTTAAATGACTTTTGGTAGTCTAAAAAAATTCATAGAAAATATCACAGAGAGAGAGAGAGAGAGAGAGAGAGAGAGAGAAAGAGAGGGAGAGAGAGAGAGAGCGTACACAGTTGAGGCTTTTATTGTTTCGATTTCTCTGTTTAATAGAATATAAACCTTCGTGGTTTATTTAATGTCAAAACCATCTTTGACAAATCTCAGATGAAAGGGCCCTTGCGATTTCAATAAAATTTCTTCATATAGTATATCTCCTAATGTTGCATATGTCTCTTGCTATTTGTCTTGGACGTGAATGATGATCGATGGCTTTTGAGTCCTGTCCGGGATCAAGGGACAACAAGAGCCGCTTGTTATGTAAAATCAGATTTTGCCTTAAATGTAATAAAATATATATCTGTCTGGAAGTTGAAGCAGCCGTCCTGGAAAAAAAAAACTGGCTGAAATTGAAAGAGAGTGAAAAACAAAATAGATACCAAAGCTTTGCTGGAGAACAGAAAAATGCCGTGGAATATGAGATTGCTGGATTGGCTCATAATTACAGTAGCAGTTGTAGGGCAGGTGCAGCTAGCTATTATCTATTAATCTTTGCTTATTTGGAGTCAGTCAGTTTTGACAGAAGCCGATGTTAATGTGGTGCGCTGTGATGAGCGATCTTACATGCGGAAAAAGCAAGTAGGTGTTGATGATGTTAAAAAAATGAAGGAGGAATTGAAGGGTGGAAGAAGAAGAAGAAGAAGAAGAAGAAGAAGAAGAAAAAGAAGAAGAAGAAGAGTATTAATGAGAGTGAAGAAGAACGAGTTGATAGATGTCAATAAAGAGAAGCAGAAGAAGGAAAAAACAGGTGGAAAACAAAGAAGAAGAAGAAGAAGAAGAAGAAACTGGTAAATTGACAAGGCGTGGTGCTTCGTCAACATCAGACTCACTACTGGTGCCGTAGAGATTTACGAGCATAACAACTGTGGGGCACCCGGTGAGGATGGAACAGCAATGGTTTCTTAGACTTGTTTCCGAAACACGTCTCAGTGGCAGGTGATTTTGGCAAACATTTCTGTGTTAGTAGCTCTCTGGAAAGTTTTGGTAAACCTAGATTAGTGGAACAACTCTTAGAGATAAAAATAAACAGCAAAAAAAAAAAAAAAAAAAAGAAAAGAACGAAACAAAAAAAGAGCAGAAAAAATAAAATAAGAAAAAAACACGTGACTACTCTCCTGTGTATGAAGGGTGTTATAAGCATTCTTTCTCAACACCGTTTTCTGCGGTTTTGGTAGACTAAAAAAATTCATAGAAAATATCACAGAGAGAGAGAGAGAGTATACAGTTGTGGCTTTTATTGTTTCGATTTCTCTGTTTAATCATATATAAACCTTCGTGGGTTATTTAATGCCAAAACCATCCTTGTGGAACTATTTAACCAATAGCTGAAGGAATAAGGGAGTTCATGCCTTTTCTATGGGTATTGATCCGAAAGTGAACGTAATAGCGTGAATGGAGTTCGAACTCGCTAACTACAATGTTGCAGTCCAATGCATTAGCTACTACACCACGGAGACTTCTTTTGTGTCTTTTATTTGGCTTCGTATAAATTCTGATTAGTTTCTTAAAATATGTCCTATTAAAATATCTAAAAAAAAAACAAAAAACAAAAAACACTTGTGTAGCTTCTAGCAAGTTTTAAAAATCTATACTTCGGGCAACCACTCTGTTGGTGAGGCTCAGAATACGAAGACATCATTCCCTGCAGAGGGGTACCCCCCACCCACACAAAAAGGGTGTCCTGAGTATGACACTTAGCTGAATCTGATGTTGAGGTTCCAGTAATGCTGGCGCTTTGGGGAATGCGGAGTACCCCATCGCTCCCAGGTCCATTCTGACCCTGAGTAGTAGCACCTGATAGGGTCTTATCTATGGTTCAAATAAAAAATTAATTGTAAATGCTAAACTGAATTATTTGAAATTAACTTTTTACATTTAACTGTGTTTAAACGGCGTATTTATGCCAAACTAGATTGTTTGAAAAGCATTTGTATAAGAATGGATTTTAGCATTAAATAATCTACAATGGTTGTTAAAAGCCAGACACCCAAACCAAACCAATTTGACCTTTGGAAAAAGAATTTAACGCAGACCTTTGAGTTTGATAGGAATATTTGATGCCGTATAACCGTTAGTAATTTATATTATGAATTGTTACTGGAAGATATAATTGTTTATCGAAGATTATCATTAGTTATTTTAACCATATACTTATTTGCTAACCCCTCCGCTTGGGCAGGATATGACACAAGGTCAATTTTTAAGCGGAGTTTAACAGGTTTGAATTCAGAGTTTTCCTTCTCCTAGACTTGTTGGCTCACCAAGGCTGAAGAACCTAGTCTGCCCTACTATTTACCCATAGCTGGAGGGAGAATAATTGGATTCATACCTTTCCCAAGGGTATTAGTGCTATGTGAAATGCAATCAGTCTCGTCCAGGATTTGAACTCGTGTCGCCGTGTCTATTTCCTACGACGATAACCACGTACATATAACTATGTGCAAACTATTGATTGTCATTGGATAAAAATAATTACTTGAAACCATATAATTATTAGTATTTGATAGGAATATTTGAAACTATACAACAGAGAGCAAATTATTAACCTTTTTAGGGGTCCATATATTCAAGATAGAAATCAGATGTTTGGCAGATTTGTGGCAACCAGTAATGCATGGTTCGTCCTTTTAACTGAGGCCCCTTTTTTCTGCTCGTCATCCATGTTGGTAGCAAAAAGAGAAGAGGGAGTTGGTTGCTTAAAACTGTGTGTAATCAAATGGTTATTGTAAAAAAAGAATGATTGATAAAAAAAAAATAACCCCGAAGTGAATGATATGCTCTTAAAATCAATCAATAAATCATTACAATTAGTAAAACTAGATGCGATATTGTTATATAGTCACATATGTAGATTCACATCTACATACATGCACATATATATGTAGAATAATTCACAGTAACACAACGATAAAGACGCAAGAGGGAAGACGCAGGAAGACTTCTTTAGAAATATATTCACCTATCACTTTATTGCAAGGGTTCGAAAGGGTTGTTCAAGGTTTGCATGTGAGAGGGTGCTGGAGACCGAACATAAACTTCATATTTTGACCTCCACTACTTATGACCGTCACGTTGTGTCTTTCTTGTTCTCTTAGATGCTCAACCAGAGGTCTATGGGTCCACTGCTGGATGCTGGCTTTCTTTACTGCATCTTATCAGTATCTTCTCTGGACCCCAGTTCATCAGGGCTTCAAGCCCCATCGGCCTGGTGTGGCTTTCCTTACCACATCTCGTCTCTAACTCTCGGGAAGTCTGCTGGCAACTGCTTTGGCACCCCGAACTCAACTCAATTATATAATAATTCAACGCCCACACGATCGCCCACTGGATCTTTGAAATCGAATGTTTAATCGTCATCAAGCGGAAATAACTGTCATGCAGTTCAGAGGTTACTCTCTTCCGGTGCATCACTGTAGTGGCACAATGGGACCTTCACCTTGTCCCATATCATAAGCTTTAATCCGCCCACGCGATCTCTTTCGATTGCTGGCCATTGGAATGTGTCACTTCCTTCCGGTGTATCACCTTGGAATAGCATTTTTGGGCCGGGGCGAGGGTCAAAATATAACAATATAACTGTAAATTATTTTTATTAATAATAATTGTAACTTGAAATTATAATTGTTTATTGAGGATTATTATTGTAATTAGTTACTTGAAACGTTATGCAAAAAATGACAATTATCAAATAGATTTAATAACATAAAACCATATCATTATTTCTGTGTGTATAAATTATTTGTATTAGATAGGAATACTTGATATCATATAACTGTCAGCAAATTATTTTTATTAGATAGGAATCAGAGGCTAACTAAACGGCTGGAGAAAAAGCTTGACGGCAGCTACTCAAAAATGCTGCGAGTAATATTTAACAAGTCCTGAAGACAACACCCCACAAAGCAGCAGCTGTACGGCCACCTACCAACCATCACGAAAACTATCCAAATTAGACGAACCAGATATGCAGGACACTGCTGGTGAAGTAGGGGCGAGATCATAAGTGATGTACTCCTATGGACCCCTTCGCATGGCCGTGCAATAGCTGGGCGGCCAGGTCGAACCCACATACAGCAGCTCTGTGAGGATACGGGGTGTAGCTCTGAGGACCTGCCGGAAGCGATGAACGATAGGGGGGTGGCGAGAGAGGGTCAGGGATATCTGTGCTGATGGCACGATAAGATGATGAGATGAGATAGGAATACTTGATATCAAATAACGGTGTACAAATTATTTGTATTAGATAAGAATACTTGATATCAAATAACTGTGTGTTAATTATTTGTATTAGATAGGAATACTTGATATCATATAACTGTGTTTAAATTATTTGTATTGGATAGGAATACTTGATATCATATAACTGTGTGCAAATTATTTGTATTAGATCGGAATACTTGATATCAAATAACGGTGTATAAATTATTTGTATTAGATACGAATATTTGATATCATATAACTGTTTTTAAATTATTTGTATTTGGTAGGAATACTTGATATCATATAACTGTGTGCAAATTATTTGTATTTGGTAGGAATACTTGATATCATATAAGTGTGTGCAAATTATTTGTGTTAGATAGGAATACTTGATATATAAATGTTTGCAGAAAAATATCTCAAGAAATAACACAAATAAAGTAAATTTAAACGCACAGTGAGCGTGTTTCTGTAATCTTGGTATAAATAAATCCAATTACTTTGAAATGCTGTTAAAATTATTCAACCGATCATAAAACCTATGAAACTAGAAGTCAGATTTTGGGCGCTTATTTTCCTTTCGATTAGTCGCTACTTTAACATTTCTGAATATAACTGAATATAACAGTATACTACACACCTACTTTTAAACATAGTGTCATGACACCAATCATAAATAGTCATGAATCTGACATTTCATGCGTCACAATCTCGTACAATTGATCTAGAATTAAACGCTATCTAATTTTATCTGTTCTTGCTTTGGTTTTTCTTTATTTTAATGGCATATCAACCGCCGCGCCTTATTTGATACTAAAACCAGCGGTAAAACTATTTAACCCCTAATTGAGGTGATAAGCGTTTCCTACGTTTTCGGAGTGTACTCGTCTAAAATTGAACTCGATTACTGCGACGTGGCAGTTCAGCACGTTAGCCACTACACATCAGGGACTCCCCACCCCATCGGTTCTAGAT
Organism: Sepioteuthis lessoniana; assembly: GCA_963585895.1. Taxonomy (NCBI): domain Eukaryota; kingdom Metazoa; phylum Mollusca; class Cephalopoda; order Myopsida; family Loliginidae; genus Sepioteuthis; species Sepioteuthis lessoniana. Next base: position 98,829,667 of record OY757918.1, read on the forward strand.
AAACACACGTTTTTCTCGGCATCTAAAGGCTGCTCAAAATTACTTATTAATATAATTTGAAAGTTACTCTCTTAGCATTAAGAAATGAATTATTTTACCCAGATCATGAAATAAACTAGTAGAAAGAGAAAAAAAGTATTAGTATTTTTAAAAAGTTTATCCTGTTTTATAACATTTAAAACTAAGATATATATATATATATATATATATATATATATATATTGTCATCGACAGAAAGACTGTTTCGTTGAATCACAACTTTTCAGTCGGCGAGACACACAGGACGCTTCAAGCTAAGATCAAACTCACCAAACTCTGTTGTAGACTTAGTGTCTTACCACTCACCCATTTAGACTACCAACGCCAGCTCGGAAATTATAACGCATTTTGTATTTGCTTTCGTTTGTTTAAACTTTGCCCTATCGGATACCGGAGTGCTCATTCGTTAGAATTGATAAGATAACCCAAGATGAAAGAGAGATATTTATTTAGAAACAGAATCGACGCTATAGCGTTTCAGTTCTAATGAACCATAGTTAGGACTGCGAGGGGCGATATTAGTGAGGTTAAATCAACGATGGATATTTAAAAAATTATATACAAACCTTGAGAAAATCTGTATATCAAGAAAAATGTTGCCCGTTTAATAAGTAAATCAGCGTTTGTTTTTAACATTACTAATATCATCCTTCCCGGTCCTGATGAGGGTTCATTAGAACCAAAAGCTTATAGTGTCGACTTTGTTTTTCAATAAATCACCAATTCTGCTTGGATTACCTTATCAATTTTTTCTCTATATTGTTAGATTGTATATAATATATAGGGTAAACATTTACCCCTGATTTGGGTTATTCAAAAAGTTCTAAGTCTCACACAGATTTTAGATTTATCGCACAATATTCACATTTGTAAGGGCGTCATGTTCCCAGATTTTTTTCTAGTTTTAAAAGAAGGGTTAGTTTGTTGCCAAAGAAAAAAAAAAAGTTCAGCCATGGCTCTTTTTTCTGCGTGAGACTTTTTGACCGAATTTCGAATATCTTTTTTCCAAATTTTTCTCATTGGCCAAGTGTGTGGAGTGTTCCCCAATGGTCCGGTAGACCTGGGTTCAATTCCAGGTCACGTCATACCAAAGACTTTAAAAATGGTACTTTATACCTCCTTGCGTAACACTCAGCAATATAAGGTTCTCGTACGTATCAAAGGTAACGTGGACCAATCCAGGAAAAGGAGTAGCGCCCTCCCCTACAACTTGGTGTAGTAGTTATTGAAAAGGGAGCTTTCTGGTCGCCCTTGACTGCAGCCGCCAACTTTACTTACTTCGTGCTAAAGATTTTGGGAAAGAGATGAATCCTTCCATTTTCCCTCTATCAATGAGTACGTACTTGAGTAGACTGGGCTCTCTCGCCTTGGTAAGGCAACACGTCTGAGAGAAAAAAATATTATTATATGCCATTAAAGAAGCAGAAGGTACCCCGCAAAAACAATTACCGACGCCGACTACGTCGATGACATAGCGATACTGGCAAATACACCCAACCAAGCCGAAACACTACCGCGTAATTTGGAGCGAGCAGCCGCAAGCACTCGAGACGGAACCCCTCTTAAACTAGTAGACAAATTCACTTACCTAGGAAGCAGCGTCTCATCAACGGAAAGGGACATCGACACGAGGTTAACGAAGGCACGGAGAGCTATCAATAAGCTATCGATTATATGGAAATCAGACCTAACCGATAAAATGAAATGCAGTTTCTTCCAGAGAGCGGTCGCATCGATACTGCTGTATGGATGCACTACATGGACTCTAACAAAACGGCTGGAGAAGAAGCTAGACGGCAATTCCACAAGAATGCTGCGAGCAATCTTGAACAAGTCCTGGCGGCAACACCCCACAAGACACCAACTGTACGGCCACCTGCCTCCTATCACGAAAACTATTCAAGCTAGACAAACCAGACATGCAGGACATTGCTGGAGAAGCAGGGACGAACTCATAAGTTATGTACTCTTATGGACCCCCACACATGGCCGTGCAAAAGCAGGACGACCAGCACGAACATACGTTCAGCAACTATGTGAGGATACGGGATGTTGTCCAGAAGACCTGCCTGAGGCGATGAACGATAGGGAAAAGTGGTGAGAGAGGGTCAGGGATATCCGTGCTACCAGCACGACATGATGTTGATGATGAAAGTAGTTATTTTGACCCATTTTTTTTTACTAACAATAGCCAACTTTAGGGGTTTAATATAAATAGAAACAATGGATGGTAATGAATTGCATATTGCCTTTTAAGATCTTTTTTGTCGAATAAACGGTTGGTTAAAGACGAGCATATTTTTGATACGCCTAATAATTCTTATGACTGATCTTAACGGCATAAAAATCTGTTTGGAGTTATTTTATGCCTAATGGTTGTTTGGTTGTTTGTGTTTTATGGCATATCAACCTTTTTAGGTTATTTAATGCCAAATCCACTATTAAACAAATAATCAGTTTCAAACTATTCAGTTTAGAATGAGTACACTGTTTAATTGTCAAAAACATTTCTATTTCAAGCTATTCAGTTTAGTCAAACAGTTCTAATTCAAACAATTCAGTTTAGAGAAAGTATAGATTTTGTTTACGCTCAGTTAAATGTCAAAACAATTTTTTATAAATCAATTCAGTTTAGCATAAGTACGCAGTTTAAATGTAAGTACAGAGTTTGATTGTCAAAAACATTTCTATTTCAAGCTATTCAGTTTAGTCAAACAGTTCTAATTCAAACAATACAGTGAAGCATAAGTATGCAGTTTAGTTCTATCTCATCCATAGATAGGGCCCTAAGAGGTTCTACCATTCTGGGGTGGAGTGGACCAGGAAGCAATGGCATTCCCCAAAGACCCATAATCACTGGAACCTCACGATCAGATTGTTTAGTGTCATATCCAGGCCACTCGTTGGTGGGGGATTCTTACCCCTCTGCAGATGTGCAGTCGGTGTATTCTATAATCCCAGCCGACTGAATAAGCCTAATGATTATCGAACTGCGTACATTAAACGTGTATATTTGCATTTATTGTCTCGTTTCTTAAGAGGTTTTTGCACATCGTAATACGATATCAATAATACGATATATTCTTATCTAATGCAACTAAGTTCTAAAGAGATCTATTCGATCCATAGATGAGACGCTAACAGATATTTGCACTTCAGGTTTCTGTGTGTCTTGACAATTTAAATGTTTTCCATATTTCCTATTGCTCAAGATCTACAACCCTGTCTCCAAATGCAGTTTAGTATCTCTAATGAATAAAATAACACAAAGTAGAGAAACCTTACTTAGGCTATATTCAGCATACGCTATTTGTCTGGCGCCCCACAAACCCCAAAGTTTAGCGCAAGGCCTTTTTTAAAGTAAGAACCGGGCGCAAGGCAAACCCAGATACACACGGCGGCTCCCCAAATGCCTTGGATCCCTTCAGCATTTCCCTCAAAAGAAGCGCCTAAGATTCCAAGTGATAAACAAAGCCCAGCCGGAGCATGTAAGAGCGTGGGAGATGGCCTTCTGAACCCCAAGGAGTGTCGGTCTTTGCCGCACGACATGTGTTATATAACATATGACATGGATTTTCGGTTCGTTTCTACTGACCCTGTGTGCTTTGACAAGCTCTCACGTAGTGATGAGTAAACAGGGAGATGACAGCGCGTCAGGGTAGTCGCGTACATCTGGTGTGTAACCGGGAGGAGACCACGTGATGAGAACCACGCGGTCAGATTTAGAGATAGGCAGAAAATCGGGAGTCGAGTCAGGGACACGCAGCCGAGCAGAGGCGCCTCGGCTTGCAAGGGGGTGCAAGCGTTGTTACCCCCTAGCTTCCGGAAGAAGATATGGGACAAAAAGAAGTCCCCTCTCTGAGTAAATGTCTCTCCATCTATGTCTCAACTAACAACAAATAGTGGGCCCCTTTCGGGAACAAAATGAGAGATATATTTTTACAAGGAAGTGTTTCGTTCGTTCATTGTCTTTGATTATGTTTCTCGTTGTTCATAAAAACACAGCTGAGTATACAACACACGAATGCTAGGCTTCCTCGGCACCCATCTTTGGTGACCTTGACAAAGAAGACCAGAACAAGATCTGTCAGCTTTATTCAGTGTACATGAATTATTGTTGATAAAACAGAGATCATAATCATAAGGAGTCCATTTTACAACGAAAAGGAGCGAAGAAAAAGGAATGTTCCCGATTGTCTTACACACAGACCATTCCTTTTTAAAGGGGTCTTGACCCTCTACAAGGGATGCAGCGTATTTTCAACTCCGGCGACCAAGCGGAATAATGTTCATATTTTTAAATAACTAACATCTTAAGTTGGGATATATTGGCATACTTATAAAATTAAAACTGAAGAAAAAAAAATGGGTGAGATTGATGAAAAAGGAAATTAAATAGAAACAATTGATGTTCTGGAATTATTTTCATTATTTCATGCATTTCGCCTTGTAAATTTATCAATGTTATTTTTAGCCTCAAGTTTTGAACGATATATTCAATGGCTTTTCTGTATTGTTTGATAATCTGAGTAATTTCCTTACCCATAATATTTTATGACAAGAATTATTACCTTTGTTGTTGAAATCACTATATTTTTCTGTCTTTTCTTTCTCGTTGTTTAATGGCATATAAAGCCTTCGAGGGTTATCTTATATCAAGGCCATACTTGTAGAAGAACAGCTATGACACTGTTCAAACCGTAACCAGGATATAGACATATATATATATATATATATATATATATATATATATATATATATATATATATAATAATCTTTATATCTAATCTATAATTCTGTTGTTGTAAAAAAAGCAATTTGCTATTCTACAACTGATATCTGGGGAAAAGAATTCCGTAAAAAATGTTGGTTGGTTAGTTGGTAGGTTGGGTTTAATGGCATATCAACCTCTAGAGGTTATTTGATGCCAAAGCCTGTTTACACATATGCACGGTTTGTAAACACATAATTTAATGATGCCATACTAAAATCAAACAGTTTATTTACTCGCATACGAGTAAATATTTTCAAGTATTTCTATATGAAATTAGTTTATTTAGTGATGATAGTGTTTATTATTATTATTTCTCGGAACTATTTCTACTAACACAAACATAATGGTATTTCTATTCTGCAATAATTTGCTTTCAGTTGGTTAGTTTGTTGTGTTTTCAGGATTGTAACCAAGAAAAGACGAAAAACACACGAGCTACTTGAAAATATTCAAGTAGCACGTATGTCTAGTCAAAAGAAAAAACAACAACATCGAGCTAAGCTAAAACGTAAGAAAGTGCTTAATACGTGAGATAGAGCTGATACGATGAGAATAATTCCTACATTGCCAAGAGCAAGTCTACCTAGTTTCCACCAAACAGCTCTTTAGGATTGCTTTGGCCCTGAAGAGCCGTTTGGTGAAACCTAGGTACACTCAATTTTGGCCACGTAGGAATTATTTTCATAATAAGGAAATAGGAGCTACGAGATGCATACGATAAGTTTCCAGACTTTTTTCGTATGGGAATTTAGAATTGTCGTAGACTCTTGAAAATTTAGTATCTTATTGCTATACATGTTATAAGATGACTGACCAATTTTTTTGATTTCAGCTTCAAATGAACTGTTACAGCATGAATTGGAATACACCCTACTAAAGCCTGATTGTCACAGCTGGTGGATTTAAAAAAATACGATTTGACATTTTGAAGAACGATATACAGCGATACTTAAAACCAGCGATACTTAAAACCATTTAACTTTTTTGACTCATACTAAACAAGAGTGTTTGAAACAGAACTGTCAGGTCATCTAACTGTGTGTAAACAAATAACTGATGTTTAATTGAATTATTAGTCATACATAGCAATAATTGGAATCCTTTAGTGACTTATGCTAAACTAAATTGTTTGAAATAGAACTGTTTGATCATTTAATTGTGTGTAAATAAACGACTGATGTTTAATTTAATTATTAGTATGAAATAGTAATGCTTGTAACCGTTTAAATTGAATTATTCATATTAGATTGAAATAAGTGAAAAAATTTTACTGTCTGCAAAAAATGAGCCCAGGCTTGTTTAAAAATATAATCAACAAATGTGTTTTGGAATCCTATATTTGACATATATGAATAAAAAGGATTTGGCATTAAATAACCTATTATAGTTGACATGCCATAAAACCAAATTGAACCTAAGCAAACCAAACTGAAATGAAACTCTGCTAAAAAACTGGCCTTGTCTTCCATCTTGCCTGTTGGGGAGGGATTGGTAAATACCTTGACTGTCTAGAAGTAGCACAGATATACCGTTGATTTTCCGAATATTCTTTGATGATTTGCATTTTCTAGAGGAAATATTGTCCATCGTTATTAATTTTTGACTTCGTATTTATTTGATCTTGTCTGAATATTCTGCTCGAAAGATGTAGATGTAAAAAAACTCCACGCAATCATAAAACGTGCTTGTTTTAGTTCTTATGTCGATCAAGCCCTTTTACTTTTCTTTTCACTCGATGCCTTCTACTTTCATCTTGGCAGGGAAGCACCTTTAGTATACGACTCTTTTAAGGTTTCCCTTTAAGGTTTGACACGAACACGGACCACCGGCGCTGAAGGCAATTTCCACACCCACCACCACCAAAAAAGAAAACTACTGCCAATGATGTACTGCATATTTTGGCTTTAATGCCAATCCCCTGTTGCTTAGAATGCTGAAAATGAGATTGGCTTCTACTGCACGAGTTCTTTACGTGCCAAACACACAATTCTTTCCATATGAGACGCAGATATTTTCCCACGGAACTCCAAACCTTTCCCATGTGTGTTTAGTCTGACTAAAGCAGTAATCACAGTTTAAAAGAAAATTCACTGACTGTCTTTTTCGTTAGTCTCCGCTAAAAGTTAATGTCCATCATCTAAAAAAAGCGCACATTAAATTTTTCTTTATTATATATATATATATAAATATATATATATATATATATATATATATAATCAAGTCGTGTTGATAGTGCGAAGTGTCCTGATTCTCTTTTGCCAACCCTCTCCTATCATTCGTTGCTCCTGGAAGGTTCTCTAGACTGCACCCAGTGTCCACAAAGAGCCGACAGACATAAGTTCTAACTGGTTAGCTAACTATGGCGTGTGAATAAGAGAATTTTGCTGATTTTTCGTCCTTTTTTTGCAATGCCTAGAATATCTTGTTCGTTTTCTAGCTTATTGGGCTGGTTGTGTTATATGGCACATCAACCCTTGTAGGCTCTTCAATGCCAAATCCTGTTTACACACACACACACACACACATGTATATACAGGATGTCTCAATATACATGTAACCCATGTAACTGCCCTATTATTTTTGCTCACGCAGTATATATATATATATATATATACAGGGTGCCTCAATATACATGAGACCCTTGTGCCGTCTAATTACTCTACTAATAATAATGTTGTGTTCTTTTTTGTTTCAGATTTGACATCTCTTAATCTTCGATCACAACGCCTTGAACAAGATAGGAAAATACTTTGCGTCACAACTTATTTGGAGACAAAATCATTCAAAACTGTGCAAAAAAAATTTCGCAGGAAGTTTAACTTAACAATAATCCCCAGAAAAGGCCAATTTATCATTGGGTACGCAAATTTCAAACCACAGGGTCAGTAAACAATCTCAACAAGAAGGCAGAAAATCACAGATCTGGCAGGAAGTTGACAGCAAGATGCCCGCAAAATGTAGATGCGGTGAGAGATTCTGTCGGAAGGAGCCCGAAAAAGACCCTCCGAAGATGTACCCAAGATCGTGGTCTTTCACGTGCACTGTAGGATAAAGTCAATCAATGTCTACCCTTGTCATCTGGTTTTACTTTTCTGAAGTGATATGATTGCTTTTTAAGACTCAGATGAAAGTTCACTTGATGCAATACGAGTTATCATATCGATAGGTTGCATCTATTTTGAGACACCTACTATATGATTTGTAAACGTATAGCTTGTTGGTAACATTTTTAAACGAGCCAGAACTCATTTGTTTGCACATAGTTAAATGGTTTCAAGTATTGCAACAAAGTACAAATAATTCTATTTGACAAAACCCATTCGTTTACACACAATTAAGTTATTTCAAGCATTACTGTGCTATGTTAGTTATTCAACTGAATGTCAAACTTTTTTTTTCATCGTTAAATGTTTTCACGTATTGATAATGATTTGATATTTCTAGTTAACTCAAAGATGAATCTCTAACAGTCTCAACCAGAATGAACCTGGGAGTAATGGCAGTGAAGCTGTACACTACAAAAACCTAAAGCTCCAGGAATAGAGCCTCGCCATCAGGTTGTTTAGTATCATATCCAAGACTCTCGGCGATGACTGACACCTCTGCAGAATTGCAGTCGGCACATTATATTGCCCCAGCAAACTGGTCTGTTTTTACTTGGATGTTTGTAAGATGGGAGTCGAGTGGCATATAGCTGCTGTTTTGTCATAGTTCAGGTGGTGCATCCATAGACTAGTACTGAAACAGCCACAACGTGGAAGAAATCCTTTTTTATTTTATCAACGAGATCAGATTTTCATAAGATCAATAACCTATCAATTGTGTTTCACACCAATCTGTATGTTTATGCAGATAACGATTTCAAATGATGAGATATTGCTGCCCAGGTATGTGAACAGGTCTTGTAATTTCAGAGGCCTACTACTTAAAATGGAAATAACTCATTTTTTGACTTCTGTCATTTGGGTTCATTGGGTCTTCTAGTATTTGCTCCAGGTTGCTTCGAATTTGCTCCAGGTTCTGCACTTCGAATTTGCTCCAGGCTCTGCACTTCACATTTACTGCAGGCTTAGCACTTCGCATTTGTTCCGGGTTCTGCTCTTCACATTTACTGCAGGCTTTGCACTTCGCATTTGTTCCGGGTTCTGCACTTCACATTTGCTCCAGGATTTGCACTTCGCATTTGTTCCGGGTTCTGCTCTTCACATTTGCTCCAGGATTTGCACTTCGCATTTTCTCCGGGTTCTGCACTTCACATTCGCTCCAAGTTTTGCACTTCACGTTTTCTCTAGGTTCTGAACTTCACATTTGCTCCGGGATTTGCACTTCACATTTACTGCAGGCTGTGCACTTCGTATTTGCTCCAGGTTCTGCACTTCGCATATGCTCCATGTTCTGCACTTCGCATTTGTGTTCTGTCATTTAAGTGTAAATAAAAGACTGATGTATAATTGAACTGTTGGTGATACATAGCAATACTTGGAACGATTTAACATTTTTTGACCAAACGGAATAGCTTGAAATATCCCTATTTTTAACATTTAAACTGTGTACTGGTGCTAAACTGAATTGTTTGAAAATATGTATGAAAATAGATTTGGCATTAAATAACCTACAATGGTTGATACGCCATAAAACTAAATCAAACCAAATCATAAATGTTTAATATATATGTCTAAAGAGGATTTGGCATTAAAAAACCTACAATGGTTGATATGTCATAAAACCCAACCAAACCAAATCATACATATTTAATATATATGTGTAAAGAGGATCTGGCATGAAATAACCTACAATGGTTGATATGTCATAAAACCCAACCAAACCAAATTAAGAGAACTCTAACGGAACCAAAATCGTAAATGTGTCGAACAAACTTTAGATACTGAACATGTATGATTACCAATCGAATACATGAAATACAATAAGAATATATTTAACATTTTTCAAATAATTTCTTACGATAATTCAATATAACATCATAAAATGAATTAATAATCACTAAATAAATTCATGATAGAAATATTAAACGAATAATAATATTACTTGCATAATATTCATTTATTTAGAAAAAAAATCTTGGATATCTCACTTCTCATCTAATTTTAGCGATAGTGGATGTAGAGTAACAAAAAATAGGAAGGTACTGAGATTAAAAGACAGACACTAAGATACTGGAGGCAGTAGAATTTAAAAAAAAAAAGAAAAAAAAGGAGGACCAAAAGTGACATTTGACACGTTCTGTTATGATCAAAAGGTTGAGTTGGCGAGGAGAGATATGTATATAAAAAAATTAAAAAAAGGAAAAAGCAGGAGAGTTATAGATTGAACAGAGTTATCAGCGGAATCTCATTTTAAAGAAATCCTCTCCCAGAGTGTATTCATAGGTGGCTTATTTCTATGCTTCAAAAATCCAGATTCCCTCGATATTTTTCTATTTTATAATCTTTGTATATATATATATATCAGATTCCTCCATGCCTTTTGTTAGAGTCCATTATGTGTAGTTCATTCTTGTGTAGTTTCCAATTAAGTTTTTCCTGCGTAGAGAAAACGCTAGATTGGAAAACACAAGAATGCTCCGTTCGTTTTTGAACAGTTCCAAGAATCAGCACCGAACAAGACACCTGCTGCTCTGCCGCTTACATCCTATCTCTAAAACCATCCAAGTAAGACGAACAAGACATGTGAGCAAGGATGAACACATAAAAGACGTCCTTCTATCGTTTCTTACACATGGACGCGCCAGTGTTGGCTGACCAGCAAGAACTTAGTTACATCAGGTCTGTACGGACACTGGACGTCGTTTGGAGGACCTGCTGGGAGCCATCTGTGATAGGGACGAAGAGAGAGAGAGAGAGAGAGAGAGAGAGAGAGAGAGTCAAGGAAATCCATGCTGTCAGCGCGACTTGATGGTGAGGAGGATAATAATGATAGCAGGTTTTCTCTTGTCAATCTCCTAAGCACCAACCTTCATTTATATGGGATTTACAAAAATTACAATATTTATCATTTAAAATGCTGCAATGGGGCAGAATTTCTTGCACGTAGAAATATTAATTTTTCGTAAATTTTCATAGATAATATTTGAAAATTCTTCGTGTTATTTAATTTTTTAAAAATGCCCTTATACAACTCCGGTTGATATCGGGTTAGTAAAAAATGGGGTTGTTCACTCTCTAAGTAGAATAGTCTCATCAAATCAAGTCGTTTACTTTTGATTTGTCAGATTTATTTGAACAATAATGTAAGTTTCTGTTAACTGACGCCATTTGTCTGGTTTGTTAATTTCATTCGTTGCCACAACTGAAACAAGAAAATAAAAATTTCCTCATCTCTCATCTCGGTAAATTTCTGTCTCACCTCGTAACTTCAGCACTCACACTCTACCAACATCTGGAAAGGTAAAAAAAAAAAAATAAATAAATAAATTCCTTTCTACTTTCTCTTTATTGTTGGAATTTACAAAGCGGGATGAAGATAATGACTCGATTTTTCTATTCCCTAACCAATGGGAAGCTATTGCAAAACAACAACAACAACAACGCTATGAAAATCAAATACTTGAACGAACAGACAGGGCCAACATCCGTAGATTGGTTTGGTTTGGATTTATGGCAAATAAGCCATTGTAGGTTATTAATGCCAAATCCATTTTATACATATAAACAGTTCTATTCCAAACAATTCACTTTAGCATAAGTACACAGCTTAAATGCCGAAAAGCAGTTCTATTTCATACAATTAAGTTTAGTGTAAGTACACATTTTCAATGTCAAAATAATTCTATTTTAAACAACTTAGTTTAGTATAAGTACGTAGTTAAAATGTCAAAACAGTTCTATTTCAAAAAATTCACTTTAGCGTAAGTACACAGTTTCAATGTCAAAAACAGTTCTACTTCAAACAATTCAGTTTAGTATAAGTACGCAATTATATTGACAAAAACTTCTATTTAATATTATTCCTTTTAGCATAAGTAGACAGTTTAAATGTCAAAACACTTCTATTTATAAAAAAAATTCAGTTTAGCATAAGTATTCAGTTTAGTTCTATTTGAGCCAAAGATAGGACCCAATCAGATGCAACCACTCCGGACCAAAGTAGACCTGGGAATAATCGCAAAGAAAGGTTACTCCGCATTCCTTAAAGCTCCTGCATAACTGGAGCCTCACTATCATATTGTTTATTGTCATATCAAGGACATTCATTGGGTAAGTCTTACTCTCTGAAGAAACTCAGTCGGTGTATTCTACAACCCCAGCTGACTTGGCCCTTAGTGGAGGAGTCTTATTTTCTACAGAGATGCAGTCGGTTTATTCTACAGCCCCAGCCGACTAGGCTCTCGTTGGGGAAGTCTTAACCCTCTGTAGAGATGCAGTTGGTATATTTTACAGCCCCAGCCGGCAAGGCTCTCGTTGAGGAAGTCTTAACCCTTTGTAGAGATGCAGTTGGTATATTCTACAGCCCCAGCCTACTAGGCTCTCGTTGGGGAAGTCTTATCCCTCTGTAGAGATGCAGTTGGTATATTCTACAGCCCCAGCCTACTAGGCTCTCGTTGGTGGCGTCTTACCCATCTGTAGAGATGCAGTTGGTATATTCTACAGCCCCAGCCTACTAGACTCTCGTTGGGGAAGTCTTACCCCTCTGTAGAGATGCAGTTGGTATATTCTACAGCCCCAGCCGGCTATGCTCTCGTTGGTGGAATCTTACCCCTCTGTAGAGATGCAGTTGGTATATTTTACAGCCCCAGCCTACTAGGCTCTCGTTGGTGGCGTCTTACCCCTCTGTAGAGATGTAGTTGGTATATTCTAAAGCCCCAGCCTACTAGGCTCTCGTTTGTGGAGTCTTACCCCTCTGTAGAGATGCAGTCGGTATATTCTACAGCCCCAGCCGGCTAGGCTCTCGTTTGTGGAGTCTTACCCCTCTGTAGAGATGCAGTTGGTATATTCTCCAGCCCCAGCCAACTAGGCTCTCAATAGCGGAGTCTTACCCCTCTGTAGAGATGCAGTCGGTAAAATCCTACAGCCCTAGCTAACTGGGTAATACATCCGTAGAGTAGGTTGATTTTTAATGGCTTCTAATGGTTTTAATTTCAGCTTACATTAATAAGGTTGGAACAGCTGTCTAGTGTTTTGTATATCTCATAAAGTGCTTGCCGGATTTTCTAGTCATGGTAATTCAACTTATAATACATATATATATATATATATATATATATATATAAATTGGCTCACCTTGCTTAAGGATCTTAATACATTTTAAATGGTTTCAAGTATCTAACACTAATAACCCTATTTGATAACAATTTTTTGTAGGCACGCAGTTGAATATTTTCAAGTATTCCTATCAAACTCTATTAATTCTATTTGATAGTAATCATTTGTTTTCACTCAATAAAGTTGTTTCAATTTATGCTGTTTAACACAAATAATTCTATTTAATATAAATAATTGTTTGCACACTACCACTGAGCCATCGTTCCATATATTCTAGTCATGGTAATGACCGTGATCTCCAGTGCTTGAGATCTGATGAGACTTAAAAAGGCCCAACAGTTGTCCAGTGTTTCCATGTGTGACATGGAGTACTTAACGGATTTTCTACTTATGATTATTCAATGTATAATATTTTTCCTCTATTTAATATATATATATATATATATATATATGTGTGTGTGTGTGTGTGTGTGTAGTTTGGCAGCAGTCTTTCATCTAAGCATGTTTGATTAAATAATAAAGACACATTTTGTCTATATAATTTATTTAAGATCCTTTCAAGTTTCCTGATAAGTGTCTTGGTTTCAGGTTGGAATTGGTGGATGAATTTACCTCAGGACAATTTTAGTAAATTCATTCACCAATTCCAACCTGAATCCAAGATGCTTATCAGGAAAACTTGAATGGATCTTAATAAAGTCATATAGACAAAATGTGTCATTATTATCTAATCAAACATATATATATATACGAGGATCATTAATATGGTTCCAGAGTTTGTTCGTAAGGGCACTTTTATTGATAGTATACACATAAAACTATAGTCCCCTTCGAAGTACTCTCCTCCGGCTGCAATGCACTTGTTGTACCGTTCCAACAACTTCTCGAAGGCCCCATGGAAGTCCTCTTGTGTGAGCGTGTCGATGACCTTCGTCACAGCCTCTTTCATCTCCTCAATTATCTCATAACGACAGCCTGTGACCTTTGGGAATAACCAAAAGTCACAGGGATTAACGTCTGGACTATAGGGACGGTGAGGAACTGTGATGATGCCCATCTTGGTTAAATAGCCTGTGACAAGGATGGAGTTGTGGACTGGTGCATTGTCCTGGTGGAAATACCACTGAGCCGATTTGAAGAGTGCTGGCCTCTTCCGAGGGAATCTCTTCCTGAACTCCCTTAAAACCTCAATATAGTATTCCTTGTTGACTGTCAGTCCAGTGGGAACCCAGTGCATGTAGATCATGCCAGTGCTGTCAAAAAAAGGGATCATCAAGAGTTTGTGGGTGGATTTACTCTGTCTGGCTTTCTTGGGTCTAGGAGAGCCAGCATGCTTCAACTGGGAACTCTGTCTCTTGGTCTCTGAGTCATAGCAGTAGATTCAGCCTTAATTTCATGGCATTTTTTCCAAGTTTAAAACAGAATTTTATTGCATATCGTTCTTCTAAAGTCCAGATTGCATTTTTGAAATTCACCAGCTGTGACAATCAGGCTTTAGTAGGGTGTATTCTAATTCCTACTCTAGCTGTTCATTTGAACTTGAAATCACAAACATTGGTCAGTTATCTTATTAGATGTATAGCAAAAACATACTGAATTTTCAAGAGTCTACAACAATTTTCAATGCCTGTACAAAAAAGTCTGGAAACTTATTGAAGGTACCACGTATATATGTATATATATACATATATATATGTGTGGATGACTATAGAGATATACACTCCCCTATTCCCGTAGGGGTGAGTTATCCGGTGACTGAAGTAATCGTGTTGCCATTAGCGTTTATTGCAAGCCTCTTCATATATATGAATTGAGGTCTCGGTAACCGTTAAACGGATGTATGTAAACAATAGTAATTGTGATTCATAACCGTTTAAAATTTACTTCGCTGCTAATGACTCCTCGTGGCTGAAGGGGTAGAAGCTTGGATTGGCGTTTGTGTCAACCCGGTTTCGATCCCGGCAACGGGAAGCTAATATGTCGAGCCACACCGATGAGTTCTGATAGAACAAAACAGATCTGTCTGTGGATGACTATATATATATATATCATTCAGAATCTTTCAATTTCATTGTATAAGGTATTTTCTCATATATAGAGAAATCACTCTTCCATAAGAGCAAAAATAAAAATTAACATGGCTGTAATCTTATAATTCACAAATCATCCTTCCGTTGTCACCTAAGACTCTGCCATTTTTGAACCAGGGAACACCTTGCGACGTAAAGGCTGTAGTGATCTCCCAAGACATGCGCAAATCCAAAAAGACATTTATTAAAAATCCCCCTACAGTAGTATCATACTGATTATCCCCCCCAAAAAAAATTCACAGACGAATTGATAGAGTTCAACATTTCCTTTATAATATGATAAGCTTAATCTTCATCTCTGTGACCCATTCTTGCACAGGTCATCATTTCAAGAGTAAACCTGACAACCGGAAGCGGAAATGGGACTGGGGTGCTCTGTACACCCTACTATATATATATATCATGGACTTGGTTCGGTTTCATCTAATAGCAACCCTTCTGGGGTCATTTCATATCTATATGCTAGGGAATAGGTTACGTTATACGTCAGCAATTACATTATTGTAGTTAATGGTTTGGACGATATTTTAGCATCATAAGAAATTGTGTTGCAGGCTTATTTTCTTTGGTATTGATATTCATATTTATATTTTGTGTATAATCATGTTTCATTCAAAAAAGACTGAATTTTATTGATTATTGATATTTTCAAATAAATCTTTCATATTATTGGCATTGAAAAGCGTTTTCTGATGTGAGTGAAAGGTTTATATTCTATGAGAAAGTGTTTAATAGAGAAGAAGAGTGTTAGATATTTCATTCATTGAAGTTGTTTTGATTGAGTATAATGGAGTGTGTAAGTCTTGTGTGACCTATGCGTAATCGGGATATTTTGATTTGTTCCTTTCTTGATATTCGGAATGCTGGTCTTCCGTCTCCCAAAGTGAGTTGGATTAAAACTTTATTGGGAATGTCGTTATTCAAGCGGTTTTGACATTTTGATTAAATAAGTCTATTAACTTCCTGTTTCCAGTCAGTAAATAGAATTTTGAACTAGTCGAGGGCCAAATCTAGGGCCCACGTGGCTGGCGAGTCAGCACTTTCATTTCCCCTCATTTCAATGAGGCCCAGGATCCAGCATAGAAGAATCTGTTTAGAGCTGGATGAGGAGTTTAATCGACTCAGGAGTTTAATAATTGAGGGGGACTTATAGTTAAAAAAAATACTGACGGGGTTTTATTTTGTTTTGGCCTTGTTTTATGACATATCAACCCTTGTAGGTTATTTAATGCCAAATCCTCCTTATACATATATATTGTATATGATTTATTTTGGTTGGATTTTATGACATATCAACCCTTGTAGGTTATTTAATGTCAAAACCTCCTTAATACATATATATTATATATGATTTGGTTTGGTCTGGTTTTATGACATATCAAACCTTGTAGGTTATTTAATGCCAAATCCTCTTTATACATACATATTATATATGATTTGGTTTGGTTGGATTTTATGACATATCAACCCTTGTTGGTTATTTAATGCCAAATCCATTTAATACATATATATCAAATATATATGATTTGGTTTGGTTGGGTTTTCTGGCATATCAACCATTATTGGTTATTTAATGCCAAATCCTTTTTATACATATATTGTGACGCAAAATTTGACTAAAATCCCCAAAACGGGACTTTATTTTCGCACGTGTGAAGACGGGGCAGGTTGGCACTTGATCCCCTATGGAATAAGTCCTCGTTCAGAGTTTTTCTCTCAGGCATATAAGAACTGGCATATTACGTGAGGGATTAATTTAGAGCCAGACTGACCGCCGCTGGCAAAGGGGTTCCAAATTTCACACTATCACACACCCACCAGGCCGCTAAACTTCTTTCCCTTAGATAACAGAAGAATACGGGCCTATAGGTCTTAGTCGTAATAATATTAATATTGTAGTAGTCGGCAACTCCGGTTTCCCGTGTGATATTTTAGGAATTAATAGGACAATTCTAAGCAAGATAACATAAGGCGAATAGAAGCTTAAAAGAAGCATGAAATAACAACATAGACCACATGGTAACATAAAAATACATGAATTCCTTTACTACAGTTATATACACCTTTCAAGGTGTCAAAACATATAATAATTGGACAGTCCACGAATATAAATGTCTTTTCTTGACTTTTATCTTTCTTCAAATTGAGAGAGAGAGAGTGGTAAACGAAATTTGGGTATAAAGGAAAATGGCCCCAAAGTTACTTATCTTATATTTTTTCGATGGGGTTCCACTGGAGAATCTTTTCTTCTTTCACGGGCTAATAGACTTTGTTCTATTTTTTTACACTGGCTTGAAGAGCCTGGGGTCCTTCGTGTCTCAGGAATTCTTTTGTCTTCCACCCGGAGTTTAAAGGCTATGGTTCGTCCGCCCGCTACGAACCCAGCTCAAAAACTCACATTCTTACTATTTACTTCCGCTGAGGGGAGGGAGTCCCCACTTCCGTTTTGGGGTCCTAGCCAATCATTTGGCTTCTCTCTTCTTCCTCCTTGGTGTCTGGCGACCTGGGTGAGGTCATCAAGTACCAACATCTGTTTATCCCCTCTGTGACCCACATTCTCTCTTAACGGTCACTTTTTTGACTGGTAGATACTGCTAATTCAACACGGGAGGATAGTATTAGTCTTACCTCTTCGTCTCCGTGGGCTATCACGTGACAATATTCAATATTTCTAAACATGTTTTGTAGATAACATATTTAAACAAGCCCAAGTTCATTTTTTAGGACACAGTTAGATGGTTTCACTTAATTTCAAACAATTCAGTTGAGCATAAGTACAGTTTTTTATACAGTCATTTGTTTCAATAAACTTTTGTTTGCTCACAGTTTAATGTAAAACCCAGGGAAAGGAGTAGCGCTCTCCCCTACATATTGGTGTAGTAGCTGTTAAAAAGGGAGCTTTCAGGTCGTTCTCAATTACGGTCACCAACTTTACTTACTTACTTACTTTAATGTAAAAACAGTTCTATTTCAAACAATCCAGTTTAGAATGTCAAAATTAAATGGTTCCAAGGAATGTTATTTATCACTAACAATTCAATTAAGCATCAATCATTTGTTTACACACAATCAAATGTTAAAGAAGTTCTTTTTCAGCTATTTCAAACAATTAAAGTTTAGCATAAGTACCCAGTTTTATTTACACACTTAGATGATCAAACAGTTTTATAAAAAACAATTCAGTTTAGCATAAGTCATTTGTTTGTACTAAGATTAAATGTCAAACAGTTTTAGTTGACCCTATCAGGTGCTACCACTCTGGGTCAGAGTGGACCTGGGAGTGATGGCACTGAAGGAGTACTCCGCATTTCCCTAAGCTCCTATATTATTGGAGTCTCATCATCAGAGTGTTATGTGTCATATCGAGGACACTAGTTTGGAGAGTCTTACCTCTCTGCAGAGATTCAGTCGGTATATTTTGCAACCCCAGCCGATTGGGTAAATTAAGACAGAGAGTGAGTCTGAGGATATCATAAAGTTTTTCAAGATTCGATCTCCCTTTCTCTTTTGGTGACTGAGGGTGCAAACACAGAACAAGAAACCAAAGACCCGGAAAGATTATCTCTTGAATAAGGAAGAAACTGTCACGAGGTATCCGGTGTCGATTTCTTCTTTTTTCTTCGGAGACAGAACAGAGAGAAAATAAATAAACGAAAAGTCCTCATTGTCGAATTGTATTTTGTGGGTGTTGACTTCACCAGAAAACAAACAGCATTACTGACATTAAAGTTGCCTTTGACAACGCAATAGTCTTTCATTTTGTGACAACGCTCCATCTTCCTCAGAGTAGAAATCAGTTTATAAAAGTGAAATTCGAGTGTAAAGATCAGTATCGATTTAGATTGGTTAATCATGTAAGAAGGCAGCAAAAGTAAGTTGTATGTTTGGATGTGTTTCATAGTATTGCCACGATAATTCTTGATCGGTCTACAATGGCAGAAATATTTTATTTATTTATTCTTTGTAAACATTTTCGATTTTCTACCTTTTTAGAATGAAAACAAAATTCTTAAAAAAAAAACACCATTTACTCATTACAATACAAAAAACAGGAGCAACCAAAAAAGAAAAAAAAAACTTGAAAAAACAAACAGACAACTGTAATCAATATAAATGCAATGAGGCCTTAACAATAAACTAAAGTCTCATTAGAAAGATTTATGTCCTTATTTTTTGTATTAAATCAATAAATCATTCTAAAATGTCAAATATTTATAAAAATAATTGAATCAAACATGAACACGTGTTTTAATGGTATTTTTTGTCTAATGGCATATCGAATTTCATAGTTATATAGTGGCATCTTTGAAGAAAAACAGCGGTTATAGGATTTAATCTTAAGCTGGTGGGATAATCGGGTTCATTCCATGAAAAAGGATATTAGTTCAAACGTCACCGTGATAGCGCGATTAGGGTTCGAACTCATTTACTTCAAAGTCATAATCCAGCACATTAGCAACTACAATTGATTGGGATGAAAAAAAAAAAGGAAAAGAAAGACAGCACAAGTAAGAGTGAAAAATAAAGTTTGAAAGAAAGAGAAGACAGAGAAAGGAAGCGATAACAATATATGTCAAGCGCTTATCGTCTGCTTCCAAAGAAAGAAAGAAAGAAAGAAAAAAGAAAGAAAGAAAGAGAGAAAGAAAGAAAGAAAGAAAGAAAGAAAAAAGGAAGAGAGGAAGAAAGAAAGAGAGAAAGAAAGGAAGAGAGGAATAAAGAAAGAGAGAAAGAAAGGAAGAGAGAAAAGAAGAAAGAAAAAAGAAAGAAAGAAAGAGAGAAAGAAAGGAAGAGAGGAATAAAGAAAGAGAGAAAGAAAGGAAGAGAGAAAGGAAGAAAAAAGAAAGAAAGAAAGAGAGAAAAAAAGGAAGAGAGGAAGAAAGAAAGAAAGAAAGAAAGAAACGAAAAAAGAAAGAAAGAAAGAAAGCAACGAAGAGAGAAAGAAAGGAGGAAAGAAAAAAGGAAGAAAGAAATAAAGAAAGGAAGAAAGAGAGAAAGAAAGGAAGAAGGAAAAAAAAGAAAGAAAAAGGAAGAAAGAAAGGAAGAAAGAAAGAAAGAAATGAAGAAAGAGAGAAAGAAAGGAAGAAGGAAAAAAGAAAGAAAGAAAGAAAAAAGAAAGGAAGAAAGAAAGAAACCAATCAAACAGATCATTTGCCTAATACAATACTATTTGTAAATGAGTATATCGAAAAAAGAAAATAGTTTCTCATTCAACATTTTCGGCAAATTGGATTTTTCATCCTACTAACCAAGGATCTCTAAATTACCAAACACGGCTAACTCGTCAAAATATTTAGTTTCTTCGTAATTATCAAATATTTCTTTTGACCTGATTCATATTCTGATGGAAAAAAAATGAAGATGAAAATGAAAAAAATGTACGAGGGTTATTGAATGAATACTGTGAATTTCTTTCGAAAAAGTAAAATATTTCTTTTTTTTTATCTAAACTCTACATTGTTTTGTGATTGGTTTACATAAAAAAAAATATTTAAATCTCGCCAAAATATTTGTTTTGATGTTATTCGAAAATACTGCCAAATAAACAGACTGTCCCAAATTCTTCGTGGCTGAAAAGTAAAAAAACCAAGCGAAATATGTGATGTGTACGAAGAAATATCTTTTAGTCAAAAAATGTCAACAAATGGGCCGAATATGGGTTTGCGACAATGATCTTGAATCGAAATGACAAACCATGAAGAGGAAACCCACTGACTCTCTGGTAAAGTAAAGTCCCGGGCACAGGGGTCAGTAAAGAAGGTCATGCTGACAAACTTTTGGGATATAAATGGGACTCAACATTATTGATTTCCTTGAAAAAGGTTCAACTGTAAACACCGCTTCTTATTGCCGACCCCTTAGATTATATTCAACTTATTTTTTGAATAATACTGGCATAAAATTGTCCAGCCAGCTGGGGCTGTAGAATACACCAACTGCTTCTCTGTAAAGCGGTAAGACCTTCCGCCCACCGATGACCATTTGTTTCAATAAATTTTTGTTTGCTTAGTCGGCTGGGGCTGTAGAATGCACCAACTCCTTCACTGCATCGGGGTAAGACCCCCTCAACGGGGGCCCAGTCGGCTGAGTCTATAGAATACGCTCACTGTTTCTCTGCTGTAGAGTAAGACTACCCCAACGAGGGCCCAATCATCTTGGGCTTCAGAATGCACCGACTGCTTCTGTGCAGAGGGGTAAGACTCCCCCGAACGAGTGTCCTGCATATGACACTAAACAACCTGATGGTGAGGTTTCAGTAATGCTGGAGATTTGGAGAAAGCGGAGTATCCCTTCATTGCCATCGCTTCCAGGTCCACTCTGGCCCGGAGTGGTAGCACCTGATAGGGGTCAATCGATGGGTCAAATAGAACTAAACTGTGAACTTATGCTAAACTGATTTTTTAAAAATTTAAGTGGGGTTCCTTCTAGAGTGGAGATGTCCCCCGTTTGGTTATAGCACATATATTCCGTTTTGTGTGCATTAACATAGAGGCATATGCTTGCTGCTGCTTGTTCCAAACTATGCAGAAGAGTTTCGGCTTGGTCAGATGTATTTGCCAGTATCGCTATGTCATCGGCGTAGTCGGCGTCGGTAATTGTTGTTGCGGGGTATCTTCTGCTTCTTTTCTTCGTCAGTTCGAAGCCATTCTCTTTGATTTTGTCACTCGATGTTCTAAGTACGTAGTCTAGACAAATGATAAAGAGGTACGGGATCAGCGTGTCTCCTTGTAGTACTCCTGCTACAATGTCAAAGTATTCTGTGTCTCCATCCGGTGATCGTACTTTTACTTTAATGTTTCTATAGAGAATTGTTATTGCCGCTACGGTTTCTTTAGGTATGCCGTACGCTAGTAGGATTTGTTCCATCTTTCCTCTGTGAATGGAGTCGAAAGCCTTGGTAAAGTCGACAAATATTAATGTCGCTTGTAGGTTCTTTGCCCGTACACCTTCAAGGATTCTGCGGATGGTTAATATTTGTGAGGTCGTGGATCTATTTCTTCGCAAGCCATTTTGGTTTTTTCTAAGTATGATGTCGATTTTGGGTTCTATTCGGTTTCGTAGTAGGGCATTGTAGATTTTGGCAGCTATGGATGTAAGTGTTATGCCTCGGTAGTTTTTGGCTAATCCGAGGTCCCCCTTTTTAGGGAAGGGGAGTATGCATCCCTTCATCCATCTATCTATCGGATTTTGATTGTATACTGCGTTGCAGTGGCGGAGCAATATGTCGTCGAATTGTCTGGTCTTCCATACTTCCGGGGGAATTTCGTCCAGCCCTGCAGCTTTCCTATTTTTAATTTTTCTGAGAACCGAGTCGAGTTCTTCTTGTGTGAGCGGTCCTAGTTTAATGTCTAATTGTTTGCTAATTATTCTGGTGATTGGTTCATGCGTTATTTTTGGTGGGTTTCCAAGTAAGTTTTCGAAGTGCTGTTTCCACAATTTTATTCTTTCTTGTTGGTTTGCTGCTTTAAGTTTAGCTTTGGCTGTGTTCTTTCTTCTGCTCACTTCGTTTATTGTTTGCCAGGCTATTCTAGATTGTCTATCTTCCACCGAGTCTCTAATCTTATCTATCTGATTTTGAATGTATTCTGTCTGTTCCTTTATATATATGCCTGCTAATTGGTATTGTGCCGTTTTTAGTTTTAAGGCATTTGTGTTTGTTGGGTTTTTTCGATAGTTTTTGGGGGCTGTTTTCACTAGTGCACGTTTTTCTCTCACCGCTAAAGTTTCCCATGGGACTCTATATTTAGTTTTAAGTTTTGTTGGAATGTATTTTGCTGCTGCCTCGAGGTGTGCATTGACGAAGTTTTCATATTCGTTGTTTGGTGTACTTTTTTCCGTCTTTTTTTGTAGTGTTTCGAATCTGTTTCTTAATTCTAATACGTATATTTGTGTTGTTACCATTAATCGTTACCTTCACTAACAAAGTCCCGTGCACCACAGGATTTTGGGTTCAAATTTTATACTGGGCGTATAAAATGACCCTTAATTTTCTTGGATATTTTTTAAGGTTAAAAAGCCATCATATTTCACTGACATAAATGACATTTGTATAAGTAATTTACAAAGCATTTTTGCTTCGATATGGCACAAGGCCGAATGAATGGGGCACCCAATGAGACTCACTTGAGTAAGTTTGCTAGTCTAGCTTGCTAACCATTACACCACCAGAGGCGCCCAATAATTTACTAAGGGGTTTGCTTTGATTTGGCACAAGGCCGAATGAATGGGGCATCCAATGAGACTCGAACTCACTTGTGTTAGTTTGCTAGTCTAGCTTGCTAACCATTACACCATCAGAGGTGCCCAATAATTTACTAAGGGGTTTGCTTAGATTTGGCACAAGGCCGAATGAATGGAGCACCCTATGAGACATTAGTATATGATGACGAAAAAATGTTCAGCCACGAGGACTTTTTCATTCCAATTTTTTTCCCGTTAAAACGCCATAATTTCCTGGCAATCAAATACTTTTAATAATGATGCTGATTATGTAGAAAAACATAATAAAATTTTGCATAAGCAAAATAAACCCTCAAGAAATTATTTAGACATAAATTTTTTTAAAGAGGTCTTAACTATAAAATTTTAATTCATAAGATCATGATTTTATTTTACAAGCATAGAATTCCATATTTGTTATTTTAAAACTAGGTTCGTTGAAAATCTGGTTTTTAGTTGACAGAACCTAAATATACATCGTATTCTTGAGAGCCTGTCTTAATGGTGAGGATCCATAACGATGAGTCTTTAAAAGCAAACCAGCAGTTAAGTAATGTTCAAGCACACCACCAAAAACGTGTATTTCGTTTCCTTCCAGCCAGTAGGGACAAGTGACATCAAAACATTTCATTAAATATCCTGAAAAGTGAAGATTGAATCCACAATTTTTTTAGCGTTAAACAAAAGTTTTCGGTTCTTGAAATGCGTTGAAGATGCTGTCACTTGATCTCCTCAGGAAGAAGAAATGGAGAAGTATGCATTTTCAATTTGGTTTCAACGTGTATTATACAAATAAAACCAGCCTTTTGTGGATATTTTTGGATTTCCAAGGGCAAAAGTTTTGGAAGTTTATAAAATTCCATATGAGTAAATCACCCCAAACTCCCATGAGATGGTCCTAAATGTCAAGAACGAAAATCACAGATAGTTGCCATGTTCGTTCATCTAAAGACCGACTGTTAAAAATCCTAAATTCATTTTCTCATTGCTTTTCAGATCAAGGGCAACTTTTGACCCTTTCCTATCTGTTAAAACACATACACCTGCGTTCTCGATGACAACACAGAAAGTAAGAAACTAATAGAGAGAGAGAGAGAGAGAGAGAGAGAGAGAGAGAGAGAGAGAGTGGTAAATAACACAAGAAATAGGAAAAATAAGATGAACCAATTCCCCCGAGATCAGCGAAATTAAGCAGCCATGAAATCGATCAGTTATTAGAGGGTTTGATGTCCTTGTTGAAAGACATATCAATCTTCGTGGGTTATTTAATGCCGAAGCCAAATTTGTCGAAGAACAGTAAGGGTACTCTTTAAACTATAGATAAAGGGATAAAGAGGTTCATATAATTCCCAAGGGCATTAGTCCGACAGGGAACATCACAGTTCGACTGGAGTTCGAAATCGCTTATTGAGATGTCACAAGTCCAAACTTTAGCTACTACGCTACGGGTACTTCCCCTAATTAGATTAGTGGCTATTTTGTGAGAGTAAGGACTGTAAATAAGCAAAGATTAGTAAATAAAATCAAAAATAAACAAAAGAATGACTGAAGATTGTGAACTTTCCTGATACGAGCAGATTTCAAAAATGAGTTAGAATTAAATTTAAAAAGTGAACTTAAAAACACAAATGGTTTTGAAATTTTAATTTTTGAAAAAAAAAAAATGGTAAAAGAAAAGCGGCTATCACTTATGTTTTTAATTCCTTTTGGATAAAACAATTCATATGAAAGAATTTCGTAGTAGACAACAACAAAATGGCGGATGAAATACGAATGGGAAAAATATGACATAAATTAAGAAGCTGAAATTTAAAAAAAAAAAAAAAGAAGCAAATATGGAAATTGTTCATTGCAATATTTCCAACAGGCAGAGAAATTCTGTTTATTGATGTGAAAGCAGAAAAGAAATTCGAACTAAAAATCAATAATTTAAGAATGAATTTGTTGAGAAAGATTAAAATTTAATTTTGAAAAATAAAAGGAAAGAATTGGATTGCTAAAATTCTTATAAAGATATCGAATCAGATACGAAATACGATCGGGAAATATGAGCTGAAATTTTGCTTTCTAAAGAAATAAAAACTTTATATACTAAATATGAACATTATTCAAATTTTTTACTCATTTTGAAACGGGAGTTGTAGCATTCTCTTTCTGTTTTGAAAATATTCTGGGACTTACTTTTTTTTTCTCTGGTTCTGAGGAATCTTTTGTCCTTAAAATATTTCTGGATTCTATGGTTGATAGAAAACACTGAAATAGACGACGTCATTTTGAATAAGCTGAGATAGACATCGTTATGTCAGCGATTTTAAGAATTTTGCAAACCAAAAAATTATTTAAGCAACTTTATCTATAATATAAAACGATTTTAACTTAGAAAAGATGCTCGTGCGTACGCTGACATGTATGAATGTTGTTTCAATTCAAACCCTGATGTTTAAAGAATTTAGAACAATGTTACACAATTCTCCTAGTAAGGTTAGGTTGGGTTAGGTCATTTGGTTTAATGGCACATCAATCCTCGATGGTTATTTAATGCAAAATCTTTTTTTTTATACACGTATGTTTTTTTTAAGTGAATACTTTCTTGGCAATTTTATATTTAGGGCTCATATATTTACACTCAATTAAATGGTTTCAAGTATTCCTAACACAAATAATTCAATTCAATTTTAATCATTTCTTGGCATACAATTTAGAATTGATTCACATACGAGGTACATACGATAAGTTTCCAGACTTTTTTCGTATCGGGATTTAAAATCGTCGTAGACTTCTGAAAATTCAATATGTTATTGTTATACATCTTATGAGATGACAGACCAATTTTTATGATTTCAGATTCAAATGAGCAGCTACAGCAGCAATTGGAATACACCCTACTAAAGCCTGATTGTCACAGTTGGTAAATTTCAAAAATGCAATCTGGACGTGAGGACAATTTAGAAGAACGATATGCAATAAAATTCTGTTTTAAACTTAGAAAAAATACCACAGAAATGTATGGAATGCTTCAGACTGCTTTTGAACCATCTTGCATGAATCGAGTATCAGTTTGTGAGTGGCATAAGAGAGTCAAGGAAGGTAGGGAGTCTGTGAGGGATGATGAGAGGTGTGGGAGGAGTAAGGAAGTCAATAGACTGGAGTTGATTGACCAAAGTGTTAGGGTTAGAGTTAGAGTTACTGTGTTGAGGTTTTAAGGGAGTTCAGAAAGAGTTTCCGTCGGAAGGGGCCAGCACTCTCCAAATCGGGTCAGTGGCATTTCCACCAGGACAATGCACCAGTCCACAACTCCATCCTTGTTACAGACTATTTGAACAAGATGGGCATCAACACAGTTCTTCACCCTCCCTATAATCCAGACCTTGCTCCCTGTGACTTTTGGTTATTCCCTAAGTTCAGAGGCTGTTGTTAATGAGGCAATTGAGGAGATGAAAGAGGCTGTGATGAAGTTTATCGACACGCTCACACTTCCATGGGGCCTTCCAGAAGTTGTTGGAACGGTACAAGTGCATTGCAGCCGGAGGAGATTACTTCAAAGAGGACTAGAGTTTCATGTGTGTACTATCAATAAAAGTGCCCATACGAAAAAAGTCTTGAAAGTTATCGTGTGCGCCTTGTACACCACAGACAATTAAACGCATTCATTTTGATGTCGGGACGAGGAGGTGAGGAATAGATATCTGCCTTTCAGCTGTACTGTAGATTAGCTAGATTATAACTAGTGGTAACCTCTTATCCCAGTTTTAGCCCGTCTTACTCCCCGGACACAATGGCCCTTTTGATTTCTTGAGTTAGATGAATGACTATATGTCAGACTTTGAAAAGCTTTATAAATTCTTAAAAATGAGTGTCCGAAAAACCTTGAATATTATTTGTTCTTATAAAATTCGTTCAAGATTTTCAATATTTTTCTTTGATATTTCAAACAAATACGATAAATTCTACAGAAGTATTTTTTTATATTCTTTTCATAGGTTAGTTTTGTAATGAAAAATCCAGATAAATAACACAACATAGAAATAACAATCTCGGTATGTAAATATAATACACAACAATAAACATTGTCTGATATAATTAAAGTCTAAGAACGAGAAAAAAGAACTACTGCTTCATTATTTTCTAAAAAGCTTATCTTCTTACAACTGACGACACCAAACAATTGAATTATGTGTTGTTTATTAAAGATCAAAAAAAGAACACATTTTTCGAAATTTTTCCTCTTCTGTTAAACCTTATTATAAAAATAGTCAATATTGATGTTGACTAAAATTGCTTTAAATGGCTACAAAAGGACAAGCTGAGGAGCGCACAATAAAGGTCAATTTGGAGGTGCCCGTGGTGTATTGGTTATCGTCGTAGGAAATGGACACGACGACACGAGTTCAAATCCTGGACAAGACTGATTGATTTCACATAGCACTAATACCTTTGGGAAAGGTATGAATCCAATTATTCTCCCTCCAGCTATGGGTAAATAGTAAGACAGACTGAGTTCTTCAGCCTTGGTAAGGCAACTAGTCTAGGAGAAGGAAAACTCTGAATTCAAACCTGTTAAACTCCGCTTAAAAATTTACCTTATGTCATATCCTGTCCGAGCGGAGGGGTTGGTAAATTGATAAAGGTCGATCTGACAACATATGTGAACTGACCTGTGAAACTGACTTGCAAACAATAGCACTTCATTTCATGACTTATGACTAAACTTAGCCAAGTTTGGTACAAGGCGAACGTAATGATGTCTTAGGTGTGATATCAAACTCTATCTGGAGGTAACGATCTTGTTCTTGAGTCGTGGGATGTAGTATAGCCAATTATTGTCATTACTCCCAGGTCCACTCTATTAAGGCTTCACCTGTGGCTCAAAGTGATCTGCCAGAGAAAATATAGTAAATTACAGTGGAGTTTATTAATATATCAGGTCTTGAAACGTTGATATTGCAACTACCATAAATTACTGCATATAAGCCCACCTCATAATCCTGAAAAAATCTCAATAAAACTTGGTTGGTTGGTTGGTTGGTTTATTTTACAGCGTAACAATCCTTTTCGGGTCATTTAACGCCGAATTAAGTCATTTTGATAAAAGTTTCAAACAATTCAGTTCAGTATAAGAACAGTTTTGTTTGCATATAGTTAAATATCAAAACAGTGCTATTTCAAACAATTCAGTTTAGCATAAGTACACAGTTTTTGTTTACACAGGGTTAAATATAAAAAAAAGTTAATGTTAAACAATTCACTTAAGCGTAATTACATTTTAGTTCTATTTGACCCACAGATAGGACCCTATCAGATGCTACCACTTCGGGACCAGGGTGGATCTGAGAGCGATGGCACTATAGCAGTACTCGGCATTTCCCCAAAAGCTCCAGATTCACTGAAGCCTCACCATCAGATTGCTTAGTTTCATATCAGGACATTCGTCGGTGGAGGGGGGTAATCCTTCTGCTGTTATGCAGTCGGTGTATTCTATAGTATTTACGTGTTTAAAATGATTGTGGAGATACATTTCGTACTGTGTATATTTGAAGGCCATAATTTTTCAACTTCGGCAAAAAAAAAAAAAAAAAAAAATTACACGGCAAATGTTAGTGTCTTGTTCATCCGTTTAACGGATATCAACTCCTTAAGGTTATTTAATGCTGAAATTTGATCCATTCGAACAATAATACGATAATAATGATCCTTTAATTTCTTTTCCCTCTTTCAAACATCTCTTTCCCCAACACATGAATTAATTGAACCTCGTTTCTCTCTCTCTCTCTCTCTCTCTCTCTCTCTCCCTCTCTCTCTCTCTCTCTCTCTCTCTCTCTCTCTTTCAAAGCCTCTCACTCGAACAATCTTCCTTATTCAAAACGTCCACCTCCTAGACATAATTCCCATCTTCGAACACTTTCCCTAATCCAATATTCCCTTTTACTCGAACAATCTTCCTCACTCAAAACGTTCACTTCCTAGACATAATTCCGATCTTCGAACACTTTCCCTTATCCAATTTTCCCTCTTATTCGAAAATTTCCAATACCCAAACTACTTTAAAACATTAATTCAATTTTTCAAATTTTGTCACACATCTTATTCCACTTTATCTCTCACTTGTTCGCTATAGATAAAAACGAAAACGAAAATTCAGTTTTGACAACTACGAAGACGACCATCAATCAAAACGAAAAAAAAAAAAATATACCGAAACTGCTTCTAGCCAGCGACCTTCACGTCTCTAGCTGAATGAAAGCAAAACATTCAAGAACTTTGGCTGGCCTTAGCTTCTCGACTTTGATCCCGATTGTATCTATAAAGTCTGGACAACTTAAGGCAACACTGTTCATAAGCAAATTAACCTTTAGACCAGTCATAGCCAAACTAGACGGCACCATTGCCAAGAGGACAATAGAAAGATTCAAGAAAATGACGAAGAAAAATTGAAGCAATAGCTTGTACGCAGAGTGGCATCAGAACAAAATAAGTATATACAATCTAGATAAAAAAATATCAATGTCACAAATAGTAAAAAGTAAAGTTTTCGACCGTAGTCGAGGGTGACCAGAAGGTTCCTTTTTCAATAGCTACTACACTGAGGTGTAGGGGAGGGCGTAACTCCTTTCCCCGGATTGCTCCACTTTACCCTTGATCCTTACCTTATAATGCTGAGTGTTAAGCAGGGAGGTATCAAGTACCATTTTTTAAGACTTGGGTATGACGTGACCTGGGACTGAACCCTGGTTTCCAGGGTCATTGGCGAACACTCTACCCACTAGACCAATAGTCATATATATATTTATAAACCAATCCCTCTGCAACGGGCACGATGTGACACAAGGTCAATCTTAATGTAGAGTAAAGCTAGCTTGAATTTAGTTTTCCTTCTCTCAAACTGGTTACCTAACCAAGGCTAAATAAACTACTCTTTCCTATTATTTACTCAGAGCTGTAAAAAAAACCTATGGATTCATGCCTTTCGCATGAGCATTAACGCAAAATGAAATGCAAACAGCCACGTCCAGAATTTGAATTTGGGGACCTGATTTCATTTCATACGACGATAACCGTAACACTTAGCGCGAGTCTAAATCTAACTCTGTGATTTACAAGGAATAAAATTCACACAGTTATACAAGAAAGCTGAGTAACATTTTTCTACCGGATGTCTGTGCTAAAATGTCAAAATTTTGGTCGTATTTTAGAGGCATCGTCTCGCACGAGACACTACACGCCAGCAAGACCAGATAGCAGACAGCTTGGGGACTACTGTTCATTGCTTTTACGTCTCCAAGGGCTAGGTTCTTGGTCGGTATGATCACGAATTTAGAGTTGGGTGCGTTATTTGAAATTTATTGTAGACCTAATACCAAGTAGGAGATATGGTGCTAGGGTAGGAATATTCTTGGGCAACCAAATCGGCTAACGGTGACCCTAAAAAGTCTGTGACGTCCGGTACAAGATTATTTACGAATTTTGATTTAAACGGAATATTCCTGGTTCAAATATTGAGACAAATGAATTCTTGCATTGGAAATCTTTCCATCTGTTGAATCATCAAACTTGGTTACACTCATTCAAGGTTTTTCAAATCGCCTAAATATTCATGTTCAAAACTACTACTGAAATAAAACTATTTTGTAAACTCTATTTCAAAAGAATATATATATATATATATATATATATATATATATATATATATATATATATATATATATATATATATATATATATATATAAATGAAACATTAGTCTTAAATAATAAGATATTAAAAAATCAATTTTACCCTCCTCAAAGATATCAGATCCTGAGGGGAAAATTTAATCAAGAATATTTCCTTCATTAACTTCTGGAATATATTTTCCTAATTAATTTAATTTTTATTGTTAGTTTACAGCGGAAATGAAATACACGAGGTGTGATAAAACTGGTGGAACTGAACGTTGACTTTTTTCCAAATTTAAACATCTTTAATCTAAATGAAGACGTGGGTATGGCCTTGAAACTTATCGAATAAAAGTGATAATGTGTACATGTCAAGATTGTTGTCTAGACAAGTCAGTGTCAAAAAAGAAAAAAAACAAAAAAGCAAAGTTAATGAATTGATAAAAAATGAAGGCCGTCTCGATTATTTTTAGAACAGCTATATTCCGTAAAAGACAGAAGTGTGCAAGTGCAGCCTCCCCGCCCCAAGTTAAATGTTTCCAAGTATTGCTGTGTATTACCTACACTTCTATTTAACATCAGTCATTTATTTACCCAGAATTAAATGATCGAACAGTTGAATTTCTAACTATTCATCTTAGCACTAGTCATTTGTTTGCACACAGTTTAAACGTCAAAACACTTCTATTTGACACGTAGATAGGACCCTATCAGGTGCTACAACTCTGGTCCAGAGTGCACGAAAAAGTGTTAGCAATGAAGGGGTACTCCGCATTCCCCAAAGCTTCAGCATTACTGGAGCTTCCCCATCAGGTGTTTTAGTGTCATATCCAGGATACTCGTTAGGGTGGGGTCTAACCTCTTTTCAGAGATGCAGACGGTGTATTCTGCACCCTTAGCCAACTGAGGTGATGCATTTTGTGTGAACGAGTAAATTTTGTTTTTTAAGACGCGATGTCATATAAATTCTTATTCATAGTCGGTATAAAATGATAAAAAAATTAAACAAATGCCGAATCAAACAGCTACAAATTCTCTGCGAATTAAAGACCATCATTTCTTTCTCCAAAATTTTGTTGTCCAAAATTAGGGCTACGTGCTATACAAGACAGCGTGTTATACACAAATATTTGGACAGACTAGGTTCTTCAGCCTTGGTGAGGCAACTAGTCTAGGAGAAGGAAAACTCTGAATTCAAACCTGTCAAACTCAGCTTAAAAATTGACCTTGTGTCATATCCTGCCCGAGCGGAGGGGTTGGTAAATTGTATACACAGATATTTGTTTGCTTGGAGAAAATGTCCGATTTTTTAAATAATTTTTTTTTCCTGGATTAATGAATTTAAACGATGTTTTAATGAGTCAAAATAGGATCCTTGAACATCAATGCATTTCTGCCGTCGATTACGAAGGTTATTTATATTCTAAAGGTTTTGCTGTCAAAAAATCTCGAAATACAGTTTCTTGGAACGGAATGTCTTTTGGCATGGAAATGTTGACATGCTTGAAAAGAAAAAGTTGTTTTATTGTGAGATATCAGGAGAATATGGTGGATGAGGGAAAGTGTCATATCCTAAGTCAGTGTGGTTTTGCAGTGACATCCAAGCAATATGTGGACAAGCACAGTAAGTAAAGTAAAATTGACGACCGTAGTCGAGGGTGATCTGGAGGCTCCCTTTTCAATAGCTACTACACCGAGAGGTAGGGGAGGGCGCTACTCCTTTCCCTGGATTGCTCCACTTTACCATTGATACGTACCTTATATTGCTGAGTGTTAAGCAAGGAGGTATCAAGTACCATTTTTAAAGTCTTTGGTATGACGCGACCTGGGATTGAACCCAGGTCTCCCTGACCATTAGCGTTACAAGCAGTGTAATTAAACAAAATTATGACCAAGTTTGAAAATTAAAGGCATTATTTCTTTTTCAAGATGACGATTAGAGTATATAAACTTAGGAATCAAATTTTCGAAGAAATGAGAGAATATTAACGAACGGGTCACTTAAATCATTAGGAAGGAGCATTTTTGACACAACAATTATTAAAATTGTATGTTAGAAATTAATTTAAACAGTTTTTGTTCAAATCGGGCAGTGTTTTCTGAATAAGCTAATATTTACGGTAATAAAAATTTGTGTTTTATAGACAGAAACTTAGTATCATTTTAGCTTTGTGGTAAAAACGAAAAATGTTGGGAAAACATTCTAAAAATTCAAATTATATTTCAAAAGAGGGTGACGAATTGTCTTTAAGATTTTTTTGTACATATAATTTATATATGATGTTGTAGTTGTTGGAACCCATCAAAACATGCAAATCAGCTCCGATATATATATATATATATTTTTTTTTTTTTTTCTTTAAGAAGAACAAAAACCGGTCGCATTAGGATTATACATTTATTTCCATCCTGTTATGGTTATTAATATGGATCAATAACACCAAAAATAACTGGAATTCTTCAGAATAGATACAGGAAGGAAGGGGGAGGGGTAGAAGAGGGATGAAGAATCCCCCCCCCATTTAGCCCACATCCGGTTTTTAGTTTTTATTACCGGTTGGAATTATTGTAAATTAAATTTTTAATTTTAAAATTCTACGTACATTTCAACTTAAAACTTCAGATTTAATAATAATTTAGGGAAGTACAACATTCCTTAATAACCTTACACAAGGATACAGTAAAACTTATCTAAAATTAAATTCAAAATTTAAAATTTAAATTTAAAATTCAAAATTTATATTCGTGCCTATTAATTCAGTTACCCTTTCATTGAAAAGTACGTACACATCACATGGTATCTTCTCATCTTTTTATTTTATTTTATTTTATTCATTTCACCTCAAATCTCAAATTAATCCTATGTTTTGGTTAATTAAACATTATCTATGATAATTTTTCTATAGTTTAAATTTATTCCTATGTCTACACCTAGCTATTAATTCACATCGCTGATTTAATAATTTTATATACATACATATATATATATATATATATATATATATATATATAATGCAGTTGCTTATATTTGTTACAGAATTTTGCTCAATATCGGTAAAAGAATATATGTAACTGCAAATTAAGGTAGATTTTATATTGTGTCAACGATACTTAGTGACAGTCAGTTTCTCACCGATTTGCTCATTAGCACAAGAGCTTTGGCCTGATGATACAATCGACGAGAAACTCACACTCACTAATTCTCGTTAGCGTTCTGCCAGTGATATTCTAATATATATTTATATATATATATATATATATATATATATATATATATATATATATATATATAT
Source organism: Sepioteuthis lessoniana (assembly GCA_963585895.1). NCBI lineage: Eukaryota > Metazoa > Mollusca > Cephalopoda > Myopsida > Loliginidae > Sepioteuthis > Sepioteuthis lessoniana. Next base: position 98,863,950 of record OY757918.1, read on the forward strand.
ATAAGCTAAAATCAATATAAATCTCACCTGAGGTTTTCTTCATAATTAATAAATTTCATATCTTTTTTGATCGTAAAAACATAGTCAATTGGAGCTTTAAATTTCATGAAATAGACAGCCAGATGAATTATTAAGTATTTAAGATTTCATCTTGCCGTCGATTTCTTCCGAAAAAAATTCATCTGACATATGAAATAATTGGATATAGAATAAACCTAAAAATGAGACATTTAAATAATTTTTAGTTTATATATATATATATATATATATATATATATATATATATGCGCGCGCGCGTGAGTGTGTAGATAAATATCCCAGATATGGGAAAAATGGTTGGGTAGAGTAGCTTTACTTAGGCAATTTGTCTAAGAGAAGGAAAACCATGAATTCAAGATATTATCAAACCAATTTAAAACCTGAAGATTGTTATTCAAGTTAATCAGTGGCATATTGGTACACTATTCTTCTACAATAAGCCCATTTAAAATCTGTGGCTGGTTCTGCACAAACCTTCACCACAATAAACAAATCACCTGTATATGTTGTCCAACATTTCATATCATTAACCGAACTCTTTGGTCCGTATACATCGAAATCGACAGTAGAGTTCATTATATATATATATATATATATGAATATATATATAATAATTCATCTGGCTGTCTATTTCATGAAATATAGTGCTCCAATTGACTATGTTTTTACGATTAAAAAAGATATGAAATTATTAATTATGAAGAAAACCACAGAAGGTGAGAGTTTTTAGGAGGTGCCCGTGGTGTAATGGTATTCGTCGTTGGAAATGGACGCGGCGACTTGAGTTCAAATCCTAGACAAGACTGATTGCATTTTACGTAGCACTAATACCCTTGGGAAAGGCATGAATCCAATTATTCTCCCTCCAACTATGGGTAAATAGTAGGACAGACTGAGTTCTTCGGCCTTAGTGAGGCAACTAGTCTAGGAGAAGGAAAACGCTGAATTAAAACCTGTTAAACTCCGCTTAAAAATTGACCTTGAGTCATATCCTGCCCGAGCGGAGGAGTTGGTAAATATTTATATATATATATATATATATATACAATGGTTGTATATCTTCCCTACATAGTGGATTAGCCCAAGAAGTCACAAGAAGGGATGTGAATACAGGATTACAAAAAGACCAAGAAGACTCCTGTGAGAGATTAATTGGCCAGGCAAAGCTAAGGGCAACTTATTTTATTCTGAACTTGCTGTGCGGTATTTGGTTTACAAACAATCCGTGGCCAATACGAACACGGTAACAAATACATATATGTATATATATATGTGTGTGTGTGTGGGGGGAATTGTTGTCTTAGATGCTAAGATAATGAATTTTTTAAGGTTTCATAATAATTCTTTTTATTGTAACTGCTATTATTCCAAACGTTTTTCGTCTTGTGGATAGTTTAACAGACATTGTCAAGCAAAAAGGTAAATCATATTTATTTGTAACAAGTGCTACGAGTGGAAAGAGCTGAACATCGAATGAGGGATTATTTTTAAGCTTTAGTGTATTTTGGTTTACAGGTCTCATATTTCTCTCACTATCTGTTGTTTCAAACTAAGCGGTCCATAACCAGAGTTTACTATTAAGTTTATTGTAATTATTTACTCGTTAGAGCTTTTCCCATCGGCGTTAACTGATGGTTTTTCACTGGAGTCTGAGTGACAGCAAGTCTCCTCAAGTCTCCAGGACTCTTCTCAGTATTCTGGCTGTTCTCAATAATGTAGCAGTTTGGATAGTCTCCATTCGTCCACCAATTTCCAAGACCTCCAATCCCTTTAGTAACCCTTTAGCTACTGTTCCAAACGCACCAATTACAATTGGTATGATTGTCACCTGCATGTTCCATAGTTTTTTCAATTCCCTAACAAGATCGAGGTACTTATCCTTCTTTTCACATTCTTTCAGTTTTATTCTATGGTCAGCCGGGACAGCAAAGTTGACAATTTTACAAGTTCTCTTTTTTGTTGTTGATTATTATTAGGTCTGGTCTGCTAGCCGAGAATAGGTGATCCGTGTGTATGTCAAAGTCCCATAGGAGTTTATGTGTGTTATTTTCTAGGACAGGTGCTAGGTTGTGCATATACCATTTGTTTGTATGGTCAAATTTACATTTCTTGCACTTCTCCCAGTGGATCACCTTGCCGACCCAATCATGTCTAGTCTTATATTCCTTCTGTGCTAATTTGCTGCATTCGCTTATTATGTGATTGATGGTTTCATCTCTGTCACCACATAGCCTACATTTGCTATTTTGTTGAGTCTTATCAATTCTCGCTTTGATATGATTGGTTCTTACGGCGTTGTCTTGAGCTGCTATTTGGAGAGATTCTGTTTCTCTCTTTAGGTTTCCTTTTCTTACCCATGTCCAGATTTTGTCGCGTAAGATATTGTTTATTAGTCGTTTAAAGCACCCATAGAGTTGTTTTCTTTCCCATTTTTGTTTCCTAGTTATTGTCATTCTGTTGTCCTTCGTGTTATCAGAATCATTTCTGATGGCTGTAATGAGTCCTTCATCGTGTTTTTGTATATAGTCTTCGAGTCGTATTATTATTATTATTATTATTATTATTATTATTATTATTCCTTGCAAGTTTTTTGCACAAGCGCTAGCTGTTGGGTCATTCACTGGAGTTTGAGTGACAGCAAGTCTCCAGGACTTTTTTCAGTATTCGTGCTGAGTTTTATAATGTCATAGTTTGGATGGTCTCTGCTCGTCCTCCGATTTCAAAATTTTCTAGCCACCTTATCAAGCGTTTGGGGGTGGGGGTTGTTCCGAGCGCATTGATTATTATTATCATTATTATTATTATTATTATTATTAATTTGTTTTTTTATACCTCCTTGGGAATATACAATTTTTCTATCTTCTCTCTTCAACAATTAAAAACAACGTTGGTTGGACAGTTATGTTTTCCGGCATATCAACCCTTGAGGATGACTTAATGCCAAATCCTTCTTTTATTAAATATACAGGATTTGTAAACGAATAGTTTGCAGGTAATGATTTTTAAATGAGCCAGAGCTAATTTATTTGCACACAGTTAAATGGACTGAAGCATTCTTATCAACTCTAGAAATTCTATTATTTATTCCTTTGCACATAGTTAAATAGTTCCAAGTACTGCCGTGGGAAAGCAATAATTCAAAAGTCATTTGTTTTCACATAGTTAAATAGTTTCAAGTATGAGAAATATTTCTATTCGACCCATAAAGAGGACCCTAACATATTCTATTTTAGATCGAAGTGAATCTGGGAGTAATGGCAATGAATAGGTATTTAATATTCGTCAAAATTCCAGAACTGGAGCCTCACCGTCAAATGCAGTTTAGTTTCCTTTCCAGGACACTTGTAGGGGTGGTCTCTTACCACTGAGCAGAGATGTAGTTGGCATATTACACAGCCACAGTCGACTGAGCAATTCAAAATCAAGAAGCGTATACAATATATATATTAATGTACTATCGATATAGAGTTATCAGATTCTGTCACATGATTCATCCAACACTTCACCAAAATACCCACATGAATTCTTTTTCTTACTATTTTTTTATGAAACTATATAATCTAATCTTATTTTTTTTTACCGAATTGCTATTTTTATATTCCAAAACTATATAACACTATTACCAAAAATTTCAGTTGGTTCGTCGACTTACTTTTTGGTTTGGTTTGGTTACTTGGCATATCAACTCTTTTTAGGTTATTTAATGCCAAAGCCATTCTCCTAGAAGAACAGTAGTGGTACTATTTAACCCATAGCTGGTAGGATAAGGGGTTTCATACCTTTCCCAAGGGTATTTGCCCGAAAGTGAACGTAATAGTACGACTGGAGTACGAACTCACTTACTACGATTCCGCAATCCAACGCTTTAACCATTACACCAAGAGGACACCCCAGACTTACTTTTTCAAATCTGCTTTGAGAGTAAATTTCCAACCAAACCAAATCCTATATATCTAATATATATGTATAAAGATAATTTTGCTTTAAATAACCTACAATAGTTGATATACCACAAAACCAAACCGAACCAAACCAAATCATATATATTTAATAAATATTTATAAAGAGGATTTGGCGTTAAATAACCTCTAATGGTTGATATGCCATAAAATCTAACCAAACGAAATCATATATATTTTATATATATGTGTAAAGAAAACTTGTCATTAAATAACCTACAATGGTTGATATGCCATAAAACCAAATCCAACCAAATCATATATATTTGATATGTATGTATAAAGTGGATTTGGCATTAAATAACCTAAAATGGTTGATATGCCATAAAACCAAATCAAACCAAATCATATATATTTGATATGTATGTATAAAGAGGATTTGGCAATAAATAACCTACAATGGTTGATATGCCATAAAACCAAATCAAACCAAATCATATATATTTGATATGTATGTATAAAGAGGATTTGGCATTAAATAACCTACAATGGTTGATATGCCATAAAACCAAATCAAACCAAATCATATATATTTGATATGTATGTATAAAGAGGGTTTGGCATTAAATAACCTACAATGGTTGATATGCCATAAAACCAAATCAAACCAAATCATATATATTTGATATATATGTATAAAGAGGATTTGGCATTAAATAACCTACAATGGTTGATATGACATAGAATCAAACCAAACCAAACAAAACAAAACTAAATACTTTGGCATAGAATAACACTTGATGGTTTGGTATGCCGTTAAAAACAAACAGTCTATCTGATTTGGGATTTTTACTTTGGTGTTTTCTTGTCGTAGTTTGACAACCTCCGTGCGTTTAAATGAAATGAAACCCAAAAGGGAAAAAAACTATTTTTTCTTTTAAATAATGACGGATTTTTTTCCATGAATTCTTAAAAAAATTTTTTTTTTAGACAAACACTTCGTTGCTCGAATTTTTTTCTTAGATTGGCATTTTTCTTCTTTCTCAGTTAACTGACAAAAACATTTAGTATTGCTGATTTCCTTTAGCGAACTTTATCCAACATCACTCCTACAATGATCAGATAAAAAGTACGGTTTTCATCACAACCGAAAAATCAGCACATCGACCTTTACAGAGAGACAGAGGTCAATGTTTATTCATTTCGAGGTCTCCACAATGTTGGTCTCTTTCAATAAGTTTTAAATTCACTTATCAGTCATGAATTGAAAATAGGACCTCTCAATAGGGCAAATGCAGACATTCCTCTTCTTCCCTACTTGGTCAGAGCCTCAATCTAGATGTTTGGCGCCATCTTATACAAAGGCATCTTTGGTAGGGGCAAAAAACTAACCCATTTTCCCTTTCAGAACGTAGTACTTTTCATTAGTTTTCACTGGCTATGTAAACATCTCACCTGTTAGGAAGTTTATGTTAAGACACACAATGGAGAATTATTTTCTCTTGTTTCTTTATTCTTCTTATCTCTTTTGGAAGGCACCCCAAAAAAGGGATCGATCTCTGAACTCCTTGTCATCAGAGCCAATGAATGAGATTTTCTCTTTTTACATTCACTCATGACTTAAGGAGCATGTTTTGTATTTACTTAGACGTTCATCAGTTTTGTATTTCATTAAATATCCATCGATGATCTAATTACACTTGATAACATCTTTTCTAAGTCCTGATGATGTTTTGTTGGAACCGAAATGTTATAACGTCGATTTTTTTTCTTTTTAAATTTTTCGCTTTGGATTACTTTGTTTTTTTCTAATTTTTCTCCATATTGTTGGATACTTTTTTTTTTTATTATTGACTACCATTTTTCAATTGTCTATGCTTTCATTATTTGCATCTTTCGTATTTCTTCATTTTCTTCTATTTCTCTATCGTTGGAAAAAGCAAAAGAAAAAACAAAAAAAAAAAAAAAACAACAACCCCGTCCAGAAATGGTTGGGTCTATCAAAACTATTCTTCCTCCTTACCGTTTAAAGTCATTCTTTACTTTTTCCTTCTTTGCAAACATTGTTAACATCCTTGAAAATCACATTTCTTTCTTTCTTTCTTTCTTTCTTTCTTTCTTTCTTTCTACTATTCCTTCTTCTATTTCATTTTCTCTCGTCTCCTTTCTTTCTGGCTTTCCTTTTTTCCCATTATTTTTTATAGGTTTTCCTCTCCGGTTTAATAAAAAAAAAGGAAAACCTAAGAAAACCAAAAGATTAACCAGTTTTAAGAAGCCGTTTTTATATCTTTAACTCAATACTAAAAACGAAGAATACGTATTTCTTTCTTTCTTTCTTTCTTTCTTTCTTTTTTTCACATCCTCACTTCTCACATTCATTTTTTAGTTTCTCTCTTTCTTTACTCTTTCGTTTATTCATTTTTTCTTTCTTTTTATTCTTTTAGCTTTTAGTCCTTCCCTTTCTATTCAATACTCCCTCCCCCTCTCCCTCCCCCTCTCCCACTTTCTGTCTCTCTCACTCTCTCTGATTCTTGACCTTTCGTCACCATCTTCAGGTTATCGAATGAGACATCGAGTCTGATGGACGATATCTTTCAAAAAAGAAAAGATCAAAAAAGAAAGAAAGAAAGAAAGAAAGAAAGAAAGCAGAACACGTGACATTAATGAAAAGATCTTTCTTTTCACTATATGTAAGATATTGAATCTTGACTATGCCAATAGTTCGACTTCGAACACGATTTTCTTTTTTAGATTTAATCTTTAAAATAGATAAAAAAAAATTGCTGCAACATCAGGTATCATTGCGATGGATACGAAATGTTAATTTCCGGCTTCTCTTTCTTTCTTTCTTTCTTTCTTTCTTTTTTTTTTAAATGATGAACCTAAGTCTTAATATACAATTATTGTTCTTATTTATAACCAAATTAATTTCGTTCAAGTCAATTTACTTTGGGTGTCTGACCTAGAGCAATAAACAGCGAGCCATGTAATATCAGTAAAATTAAACTGTTATTGTGGGTTGGATAAAATATGTGTATTATAGACGAGCTTTGCTGAAGGGCATAAAAAATGGAATCGATGACCCGAGTTCAAATCCTGAACAGGGTTGTTTACGTTTCACTTCACGCCAATGTTCTTTCCTTCTCAGCTATTGGTAAATAGTAAAGCAGACTTAGCAATTTAAATTTGTTTTGGCAACCAGTCTCGGAGAAGGAAAACACTGAATTCAAACCTACTTATGTCCACTTTAAAAATACTTTGTGTCAAACCCTGCCCGTGGACGAGTGGTTATTATGGAATTGATAGACCATGTTCAAAATCCCGAACAAGGTTGTTTACGTTTCACTTTGGGCCAATGCTCTTGAGAAAGGAATGAAGCCATATCTTCTATTTCCAGCTATAAGTAAATAATCGGGCTGGCTTGGTTCTGTAACCTTGGTTAGGTAACCAGTCTCTGAGAAGGAAAATATTTAATTCAAACTCATTTGCTTCCACTTTCAAAATGACCTTATGTCAAATCCTGTCCGTGGACGATATATTGGGCTATAAAAGAGGTGCGCTTAGCGTGGCGGTTATGGTAGCAGAAACTGGAATTGTGTGATCAAGTTCAAATCCCGAACTAGGCTGTTTATGTTTCACTTTGGGCCAATGCCCTTGAGAAAGAAATGAAGCCATGTCTTCTCTTCCCAGCTATAAGTAAATTATGAGGCAGATTTGGTTCTGTAACCTTGAGTAGGCAACTTGTCTCGGAGAAGAAAAACACTGGATTCAAACCAGCTGATGGCCACTTGAAAAAAAAAAAAACTTTGTAAAATACCATTCCCATAACAGAGGGGTTGAGTAAAGGAAGATTCTAGTATTTGTTTTCTGTGTCGAATTTCAAGAAGTAACTTCGAAGGGTTCAGATACAAATGTGGACAAAAATATCTCATAAGAATAAGAGAATCTTAATGAAACCCGTTCTTCGGTTCAATTTTTGAAAGCGTTGTTCATTGAAATGTCTGAGAAGTGTGTCGAGGTCTGATATTGACAGGTGACAATGCGTATATAAATATCTTTGCATTTTAGATCATAAAAATAAGAATGCCAAACTGAATGATCACGACGTTAACCCAATGAAGTGAAAAAGAATGTTTTTACTTGGATTTATATCTATATATAAGGTTTCAGGTTTGATCAATTTGTATGTGGGAAAAAAAGAGCAAGAGATCTAGTTCTTTTTGCTTCATCTGGCTTTTTTATTTAATGGCATATCAACCGTCATGCGATATTTAATGCCAAAGCATTCCTTGTTGAAGAACAGCAGTGATACTTTATAAGCATTAGCTCGAGAGATAAGAGGTTTCATGCCTTTCCCAAGGGTATTAGTTCAAAAGTGAAAGTGGGAGAGCAAGAGAAATTTGAACTAGTTCAATTTGAGGCCGCAGCCCAGCACTTATACCATGACACCAGAGGGATTCCTCCTTTTCTATGTAATAGCGGTATTACCTTATTCATAACACACGACATTTAAGTTTCCAACAATCTAATTGAAGTTGTTAACCGCTCGTCTAGTGATATTTTTGATATTTAGCAGTCTGAATTTGTACTTTTTGTGGCCTAGTCGGTTGAGGATACAGAATATACTGACTAGACCTCTGCCGAGGTATGACCTCCTGCCAAAGAATATCCTGGATATGCCATTAAACAATCTGATAGTGAGGTTCCAGTAATGCTGGAGTTTTAAGGAATGCGGACGACCCCCTCATTGGCATTGCTCCCAGGTCCACTCTGGTTTTGACTGGTAGCACCTGATAGGGTCCTATCTATTGGTCAAATAGAAGTAAAATGTATAATTACGCTAAACTGAATTGTTTGAAATAAAACTGTCTTTACATTTAACTATGTAAAAAATATGCAGACATTCGTCTTCTCCCCTACTTGGTTAGAGCCTCAATCTAGATGTTTGGCGCCATCTTATACAAAGGCATCTTTGGTAGGGGCAAAAAACTAACCCATTTTCCCTTTCAGAACGTAGTACTTTTCATTAGTTTTCACTGGCTATGTAAACATCTCACCTGTTAGGAAGTTTATGTTAAGACACATAATGGAGAATTATTTTCTCTTGTTTCTTTATTCTTTTTTTCCCTTTTGGAAGGCACCCCAAAAAAAGGGATCGATCTCTGAACTTAATTATTTGAAATAGAACTGTTTATGCGTTAAAATGGATTTGGTATTCAATAATTCATTAACCTACAATGGTTGATGTGCTATAAAACCAAACCAAACGTAACCTTGTACTTTTTGTCGGAAGAATTTGATATCTGAAGAAGCAGATCCTACATCAGCGATGTTGCCTTTACGCAACAAATGAACATCGGAGGCCAGCATTGTTTGACTGTTATGTTTCCTGGGGCATCTTACTTCTTTTTACTATCTTCTTACATTAATTTTCAAAAAGGGAATCTTTGGTTTGGTTTGGTTTCTTCCTTTAATGGAATATCAACCTTTGGGGTTTATTCAATACCAAAGCCATCTTTGTAAAAGGATAGAAGTGGTACAATTTAGTTCATAGCTGGGAGGGAAAAGGAGCTTCATGCGTTTCCCCCAAAATACAAGTTTTCCAAGTAATTAACCGAAAATGAAACTTAAAGTGAACGAAATAGCGCGATTGGAAAAGAATGTTTGCACTGAACATTTACAGAACTGATTATAATTTTTTTACCCAGTCGCTGTTTTTGACCTGATTAGCTCCAAAGATATATCACTCTATAAACAAAAAATCCAATTGGTTAGATGACTCAGTTTCTAAATGGCTCAGTCGGCTGGGAATGTAGAATACACCGACTGCATCTCAGCAGAGGGGTATGAATCACTGCCTCCCACTCAACGAGAGTCCTGGATATGACACTAAACAACCTGATGGTGAGGCTCCAGTAATGTTGGAGCTTTAAGAAATGTGGAGTGCCCCTTCATCGTCATCGCTTCTAGGTCCACTATGATTTTGACTGGTTGCACTTAATAGGGCTCTATCTTTGGTCAAATAGAACAAAACTGTTTGCTTAAGCTAAAATTAATCGTTTGAAATAGAACTGTTTTTGACATTAAAACTGCATACTTATGTTGAACTGAATTATTTGAAATAGAACTGATTTTACATTTAAATGTGTGTAAACAAAAACTGTACGTATGCTAAACTGAATAGTTTGAAATAGAACTGTTTATATGTATAACAATGGATTTGGCATTAAATACCCTGCAATGGTTGATGTACCATAAAAAAAAAAAACCCAAACAGTTTCTACCATCTGCCTTGGCATCTTTCGAGCACGAACGAAATTTCTTGTGTGTCTTCAATGGTAACAAAATGTATCAAAACCATTTAAGTTGATTCTTACACGCGGAATCTTCACCGTTGGTCAACCAGCAAAAACTTACATAGATCAGCTCAATTCAGACATTGGGTACTGTGTAGAGCATTTGCCAAGAGTAATAGACGATTGGGATGGACGCCGAGAAAACGTCATAGGAATCCATACTATCAACACGGATCGATAACAATGATAATAAAGTCAATGGAGGTGCCCGTAGTGTAATGGTTATCTTCGTAGGAAATGGACACGGCGACACGAGTTCAAATCCTAGACGAGACTGATTGCATTTCACATAGAAAAGGTATGAATCAATTATTCTCCCTCTAGCTATTGGTAAAATAGTTGGGCTGACTGTGTTCTTCAGCCTTGGCGAGGCAACTAGTCTAGGAGAAGGAAAACTCTGAATTGAAACCTGTTAAACTCCGCTTAAAAATTGACCTTATGTCATATCCTGCCCGAGCGGAGGGGTTGGTAAATATGATAATAAAGTCAACAGCCGGTGCATAATTCGCTGTCGTAAATATGCAACAAACGGACTGTGAGTGTTAAAATGGTAAAGACTTATTTAGAGCTGGTCACAATTTTTGGATGAGTGGATAACAGTAGGACCAGTGAGCTACAGATTCTCTGAACTGTTCTTTTCAGGTTTTGAATTTAGAGTTTTCACTTCTCCTACATTGGTTGGAATGCATAACTAATGAACCAGTCTGTCTTATTGCTGCACTTGCAGTGGATGAGATGAATTCAAGTATTTCCCAATGTTTGTTTTCGGTTTCTTTATTTAATGGCATTTCAAACTTCGCGGTTAATTTAATACCAAAACCATCCTCTTAGAAGGACAATAATGGTACTATTAAACCTATTGCTTGAAGATAAGATGGGTCATACTTTTCCCAAGAGTACTTATTTTCCACGGTAATTAACCTGAAATAAAACACAAAGTGTTTCGTACAGGATTCGAACTCGACTCTTCAAGTCCATTTCCTTACAGCAATAACCCTAACACCATCAACAAATTATTATTAAATAGAATTAATAGAGTTGAATAGCAATACATGGAACTACTTATTAGTGTGTAAACAAAAGATTAGTATCAAATAGAATTATTAGTATTACATAGAAATACTTGTGCCAAACAATTAATTATGTATTATTAGTGTTAAATAGCAATACTTGAAGCCATCTGGCTCGTTTAAAAATAATGTTACTAAGAATTTATTCGCTCACGAATCATATATATATATATATATATATATAAACAGGATTTGGCATAGCATAACTCACAAGGGTTGATATGCCATACAGAACAACCAATTTTTACGCCATTGCACTATCAAAGTATTGGATTTGATAATGCAAATAACTTTATTATACTATAGTTAAATTTACCCTTTTAAAAAAAAATAATAGCCCCGTTGGCTGGGTCATAGAATACATCGACTCCCTATCTGAAATAAAACTGTTTTGACGTTTAACTCTGTGTATTGCCCAGTCACCTAGGGCTGTAGAATACACCGACTGCACACCTGCAGAGGTGTAAGACTCCTTCAGTGAGTTTCCTGATATGACGCTAAAAGATCTGATGGTGAGGCTCTAATGTTGCTGAAGCTTTGGATGCGGAGCACCTCTTCATTGCCACTCTGGCTCGGAATGGTAACACCTGATAGGGCCCTATCTACGGGGTTAAATAGAACTAACAGCATACTTATGCTAAACTAAATTGTTTGGATTAGAACTGTTTGAGTAAACTTAATAGCTTGAAAAAGAAATGTTTTTGACAAATAAACTGAGGACTTACATCTAAATTGTATGCTTATGCTAAACTGAATTGTTTGAAATGGAAACTGTACTTACACTAAACGGAATTGTTTAATATAGAACTAATTTGACATTTAACCGTGTGTAAACAAAATATGTGTTTATACTAAACTGAATTAGCTGAATTGGAACTGTTTGACTAAACTGAATCGCTTGAAATGGAAATGTTTTTGACAATTAAAATGTGTACTCATACTAAACTGAATTGTTTGAAATAGAACTAATTATTTGCATAAAAGGGGATTTGGCGTTAAATAATCTACAAAGGTTGATATGCCATAAAACCCAACTAAACAACCAACCAACCAACCTACTTTACAGGTGATTGAATGCTTTCCATATCCATGTCTAATACTAATAATTTATACACAATCAAATGGCTTCACGCAATTATTTCTGTTCATTACTAATTATTTATTGACACAGATATGTGATTTCTAGTGAAACTGAATCTCTTCTAATAGCAACAGAAAACAACACAATTAGGACTAGTCATATCAAAGCAAGAATAGATAATATGCAACAAAACAGCAAGGTCATGTGGTGATAGAGATGAAATGATCAATCACATATCAACCGAATGTTGCAAATTAGCACTGAAAGCGCATAAGACTAGACACGACTGAGTGGGCAAGGTGATCCATTGGGAATTGTGCAAGAAACTGAAATTTGACCATGCAAACTTATAGAATTTGTACAATCGAGAATTCGTCTTTGAGAAGGAGATGCACAAACCCCTCTGGCATTGTGAGATACAAACGGATCTCTTAATCCCGGGCAGACGACCAAACCAAGAGATAGTTCATAGAAAGAGAAAAGAAAGAAAACATGAAGGGAACCTCCTGAATAGTGGTCTTTGGCGTCCCGGTTAAAAAAAATAAAAGAAAAAATATAGACTAGTACTTAGGGCTTACCTGAGAATTGAAAATGGTCTGGTTTGGTTTCTTTGTTTATTGGCATATCAATCTTTGTAGGTTATTTAATGCCAAATCCATACTTATAAAAGAACGGTAGTGGTACTATTTAACCCATAGCTGGGAGGATAAAGGGGGTTCATACCTCTCCCAAGGGTATTTTCCCGAAAGTGAACGTAATAGCACGACTGGAGTACAAACTCGCTTACTACGATTCCGCAGTCCATCGCTTTAACCATTGCACCACGAGGCCACCAAAGTACTGAAAAAGCAATGGAACAAGGTCACGGTGATACCAATTATAATTGGTGCACTCGAAACGGTCTCCAAAAGCTTAGCAAGGAGGCGGGATGATAAAGATTTTAGAGGAAGAGCCGAGATCACCCAAACTACGACCAGAATACTGAGAAGAGTCCTGGAGATTTCTGTCGCTCAGATTCCAGCAAAAGACCATCAGCTAATACTAATAATTATGATAATATCAGTTGGTAAAAAATAGTTCATAGTAATATATATATATATATATATATATATATATATACATGTGTGTGTGTTTGTGTATGTATTCAGTCACACAGAGACACACACAGACACAACTGTTCAAAAAGCGTGATATATTCAAATGTAGTTTTTATTTCTTTTAACTACTCCGACGTCTTTCTATTTACAGAAATCAAAACCTTTGATATATAGTTCGTGTACAAACAAGCTATCGGTTGGATAAACTAATTTAAATAATTCCAAGTTATATGGTATCAAGTATTCCTAACTAATACTATTAATTTTCAAATAGATCTATTTGATCCTTGATAGGCCCCTAATAGTCCTGCCACTTCAAGTTAGCGTGGAACTCAGAGTAATGATAATGAAAGGGTCAACCACACTTTCCAGATGTCTAGAATTTGAGCCGAACAATCAGATACCATTTCGTGCCATATCAAAGACATCTATTCGATGTTAAGCTCGAATGAATCAATTTTTAGATCATTTTGAATAATAAAGACTATGAAAGTAATAGATTTCGAAGTGTATCCGATTTTGCTAATGATCTTGCATTATGATTCTCCCATGGAGCCCGGAAACCATAGATAAAAAGAGAAGAGAATTTTACCTCACCACTTGAGAGTTTGTTAAAAGAACCGGAAATGAATCTCACCTGTAAAAGAAAAGAAAAAAAAAACATTAACAATCTTATAGTACAAAATATGAGTCATAGTAATCTTTCATTGGCTGCTTTTTTTAAAAATCTTATCAATAGACGCCACCCTTATATAAGAGTAGCAGTAGTTTTCTAGGCTAGCGATCATATGGAAATCTGATCTATCCAATAAAATAAAACGTGGTTTCTTTTAAGCAGCAGAGGTGTCAATAGTACTGTATGGATGCACCACATGTCCGCTGACAAAACGCATTGCTTGGGGGGAACTGCACCAGAATGCTATGAGCTATATTAAATAAATACAAAAAACTACAAACCACAAACAACAGCAGCACGGCTACTTACCTCCATCTCTAAAAGCATCCAAATAAGACGAACAAGGCATGCGGGACACTGCTGGCAAAGCAAAGATGATCTCATATGTAATGTTCTCCCATGGACCCCTTAACATGGTCCTGCCAGTGTTGGCCGACCAGCAAAAACTTACAATAACTCTTTGTGGACACAGGATGTAGTTTGGAAGACCTACTGGAAGCAATGGATAAGCGGGACGAATAGAAAGAGAGAAGAGAGAATCAGGGAAATCCATGCGAGCAGTCCGTCTTGGAAATGATTATGACAAAATATGAATGGGTAGAGAAAGCTTAGAGTTTGGTAATAAAGTAAGTAACGTTGTCTACCCCAGTCGAGGGTGACCCGAGGGGTCCCTTTTCAACTGCTACTGCACCAAGGTGTAGGGAAGGGCGCTACTCAATTCTCTGGATTGTTCTACTTTACCCTTGATCCATTCCTTACAATGCATAGTATTAAGCAAGCCGGCACCAAGTACAATTTTTTGAGTCTTTAGGATGACTCGAGCTGGGATTGGACCCCAGTCTCTCGGACCTCTGGTGAATACTATCCACATTAGGCTAATGATCCGTTTCGTTTGTAAAAGTTTCTAAGTGAAATTATTGTAACCGAATACACAGTTTTGGTATCGCTCTTGATTGATTGATTGATTGATTTTAACGGTATGTCAATTCTTTTAGGGATATTTCATGCATAGAGTTTAGGAAATTGCGTTTATTCTACATCAATATTAACAAGTTTTTGCACACGTTCCAATCGAATGAGAAATATTTTGAGATAGAAAAATTTGAATCATCGATGTGTAAACATTTCAGTCTCAGAATTAATCCGGGAGTAATAGCAAATAAAAGGTACTCCACACTTTCCAGATTTCCAGGAAGGAGCCGCACCATCAAATGCAGTTTTTGTAATATAAATTCGTTCGAATAGATTGAAGTTATATTACGACGAATATTTTTTAAAATCATTCTATTTCTTTAAGATTCAAAAGCAATGTTCTCTCTCAGTTATGTGAAAAATAAAAACTTTTGTCGAACTTCAAAGCCAATATTTCAGGGGAGGTCTGGGGAGTGTTGACTGGCCATTCCTTGCCATTACTTTTCGGTTCACTTTGACCTAAAGTGGTAGTACCTGTTAGGCTTCTTTATATGGGTTAAATATGTTAAAGAATTATTCGTGTTCAATAGAACTGTGTGTAAAAAGAAAAACTCTTAAAAATAAACGACACGAACGCGATTCCCTAACCCAAGTCAAGTTGACTCGCCGTTAAAATCAATCTGATCAAAAACAGTATTGGCAAAAGTGTTGTGGTGTAATGGCTGACGAGTTGGAATTTGATAACCTACTAAGTGAGTTCGAACCCCACTCGCACGATTACGTATATTTTCGGAATAATACCGTTGGGAAAGGCATGAATTCATTTATTCCCCTGGCTATGTTTTAAGTCAGACCTGACCGATAAAATGAAACGCAGTTTCTTCTAAGCAGCGGTCGTATCGATACTGCTGTATGGATGCACTACATGGACGCTAACTAAACGGCTGGAGAAAAAGCTAGACGGCAATTACACGAGAATGCTGCGAGCAATTTTAAACAAGTCCTGAAGGCAACATCCCACAAAGCACCAACTGTACGGCCACCTACCTACCATCACGAAAACTATCCAAGTTAGACGAATCAGACATGCAGAACACTGCTGGAGAAGCAGGAATGAGCTCATAAGGGATGTACTCCAATGGACCGCTTCACATGGCCGAGCAAAAGCAGGGCGACCAACTCGAACATACATACAGCAGCTCTGTGAGGATACGGGATGTGGCCCTGAGGACCATCCAGAAGCGATGAACGATTGGGAGGAGTGGCGAGAGAGGGTCAGGGATATCTGTGCTGGCGGCACAACATGATGGTTTAAATGGCGCCACTACTGTTCTTCAACATGGATGGCAATTGCATTGACGAACCCATGAAAGATGATATGCCGTTAAAACAAATAAATCTAACTAAAGAAACTAAACAAAATATATGGTGACATGGCCCAATCGGTGGGGGCTTCAGAATCCACCGACTTCTTCTCTGCAGAGGAGTTAGAATCCCCCAAAGAGTGTCCAGGTTATGACATTAAACAATCTGATGGGGGATACAGAATACCTCTTCATCACCATCGCTCCCAGGTCCACTCTGGCCCGAAGTGGTAGCACCAGGTAGGGTCCTATCTACGGGTCAAACAGAACTAAACTGTAATTACGCTAAACTAAATTGCTTGAAATAGAACTGTTTTTACATTTAATTGCGTCCTTAAACTGCGTACTCATGCTAAACTGAATTGTTTCAAATAGAAATATTTTGTCAATCAACTGTGTGCAAACAAAAATATATTCATACTAAACTGAATTGTTTGAAACATTTATGAAAATGACTTAATTCGGCGTTAAATGAGCCAAGAAGGGTGGATACGCCTTGAAACAAAATAACCAACCAACCATATTATATGGTGATGGGATCAACCTTTTTTCTAAAAGTCCAGTATAAAAGCTTCCCCACCACAATAAAATGTCCTTGAGTTAAATCCTGCCTGGTCGGAGGTCGGATAAATACCAATATCAAAAACAGTATATGGTGTCATGTGAAGGTTTCTCCCAAGAAAAACAGCCATTTCGGAAAATATGTAAACACTCTCGTTTGAGCCAAATCAGTGGCATATTTATATTTTTGGCATATTTTATATTTCTGTGATAAACAAACAAACTGAAGCGAAAAACCTCGAAGGTAAAGAAGACATTGTTAAAAACAGAACTAGAAATACAAAAATTCAACTCTCAAAGAGATAGTCAATATTCATACAAGTGTTGTTTTTTCTCCTATTTAAAAACAACATTAAAACACACTCGATAAATTCTTCAAATTTCTATGAACTTGAAGAAGTACAAAAGATCAATATTTTATATAATCTATAAAATGAAGAAAATAATATTTTGTCTAAAGATTTGATTTTGTTTTGTTTTTTTTTAACGGTTGAAACAGGAAAATATGTTCCTTCAAATACATACGAGGATAATTAAATAAGTTTCAAGACTTTTTTCGTATAGGCATTTTTATTGATAGTACACTCATGAAACTCTAGTCCCCTTCAAAGTAATCTCCTCCGGGTGCAATGCACTTGTTTTACTGTTCCAACAACTTCTGGAAAGCCCCATAGAAGTCCTCTTATGTGAGCGTGTCAATGACCTTCGTCATAGCCTCTTTCATCTCCTCAATTGTCTCTGAACGACAGCCTCTGAGTTTAAGGAATAACCAAAAGTCACAGGGAGCAAGGTCTGCACTATAGGGAGGCTGAAGAAGTGTCTTGATGCCCATCTTGGTCAAATAGTCTGTGACAAGGATGGAGTTGGTGACTGGTGCATTGTCCTAATGGAAATGGCACTGAGCCGATTTGAAGAGTGCTGGCCTCTTCTCACGGAATCTCTTCCCGAACTCCCTTAAAACCTCAACATAGTAACCCTAGCCCTAACCCTTTGGCCAATCAACTCTGGTGTATTGACTTCCTTACTCCTCCCACACCTCTCATCATCCCTCACAGACTCCCTGCCTTCCTTGAATCTCTTATGTCACTCAAAAACTGATGCTCGATTCATGCAAGATGCTCCAAAAGCAGTTTGAAGCGTTCCATGCGTTTCCGATGCATTTTTTTCCAAGTTTAAAACAATTTTATTGCATATCATTCTTCTAAAGTGTCCTCATGTCCAGATTGCATTTTTGAAATTCACCAGCTGTGACAATCAGGCTTTAGTAGGGTGTATTCCAATTGCTGTTGTAGCTGTTCATTTGAACGTGAAATCATAAAAATTGGTCTGTCATCTCATAAGATATACAGCAATAACATAGTTAATTTTCATGAGCCAACGACAATTCTAAATGCCCATACGAAAAAAGTCTGGAAACTTATCACATGCACCTCGTATATATATATATATATATATATATATATATTATGAAAATAATTCCTACATGGCCAAACTTGAGTGTACCTAGGTTTCACCAAATGGCTCTTCAGGGCCAGAGTAATTTTAAAGAAGTGTTTGATGGAAACTAGGTAGACTTACTCATGGCAATGTAGGAATTATTCTCATCGTATTAGCTCTACAAGAGTCTACGACAATTTTAAATGCCTATACAAAGAAAGTCTGGAAACTTATTGAATACACCACGTATGTTATTGTAAAATTAAAATTGCGTATTTAAAGAAATACATTCTACTTTGAATTACCGAATTAGCCGTTTAATTGGACCAACATTCTGTTCCTTGTTTCCCATTTAACCGGAGGTTTTTGATTTAGATTAATATTTCCCCATGTCTTGTGATTCTTGCTTTATCTTTTTCTCATTTTTCTCTCCTATCTTAGAATTTGATTTTTTATTTTCTTTTAATTTTCTCTTTTTTTCTCAATTTTTTTCTTCAAAGGAGGTGCCATGGTAAAAGCGCTGGATAATAGGGTCGAAGTAAGCGAGTTCGAATTCCAGTCGCGCTATTATGTTCACCTTCGGATAAATACCCTTGGGAAATATTTGAATCCTCTTATCCTCCCAGCTATAGGTGGAATAGTGCCACTAGCCTTCTTCTAGAAGGATGTATTTGGCATTAAATAACCCAAGAATGTTGATATATCATTAAACAACAAAATTCTTTTGTTCTGTTGATTTTCTTTCTTTCTTTCTTTCTTTCTTTCTTTCTCCTCAGGTTTCTCCACTTCCTCTTTTCTCTTTTTCTTCCTTCGCCCCTTTTTTCCACATCTTTTCTACTCTTTTTTCTTTTCTCTTCTTCTTTTCCGCTACCTCCACTTTTCCCACATCATCACTTCCTACATTCATCTTCCATATTCTTCTTTCTCTTACCGCTACTCATTTACTCCTCCTTTTTGCAATCAGTCAAATCGAAAGTCCGGTCGATCGATAGAAGAACGCATTCCTCGATGCATTTCAATAAACCTACACCGCCATTTCTCCTTTCCAACACCACCCCCACCCCGCTATCACACGTCCATTCATCCTTTATCTCTTAACGTTTTTTTTTTTTTTTTTTTTTTTATACCGGCTCATTTTTTTTATACCTGCGAGCGATTTCAAGGATTTCATCTGTTTATTGTATTTACTTTTTTTTTAATGTCTCCGTCAAACACCAAAGACTTTTTTTTATATTTTATTTTCAAACCTACAACCACTTCATATAACTAGCCCGAAGCAAAAGCCATAATATACGTTTGACGACTTTTGGTTCTCCTTTCCCGCGTATTCCTTTTATAAATCGATATTTTCCCTTTTTTCCCCGTCAATATCCCTTTGTTTTAGCGGTGAAGAAAATTATCTTTGAAACTTCCCCACCCCGCTCTGCCACAGAAACCATTAAGAATGTACCCCACTATTTTATGAGCAAAGTTTAGTTGCAATTAAATCATAAAAGTTTCCTTTGGGTTTTGCAAATTTGTGTCTATTTCAATTCTCAAACAAGGCATCAAAATCTAATTTCATCTTCACAACCGGGACACAAATTATTTTCGACTTAATCTTGCGGCCGAATAATCTTGATTTGGGATTTGAATCATTTTAGTATTGGTTCCATTGGATTACATTCTTCGGAAATAACTTTGTATTTTTCAAAGAGGTAATTGTTAGCAAAAAAAGACCATTATGGAACTAATTCTTTTATTCCTTATTGAAACAAATATTAGATTCTAAAAGAAAAAAAATACCCTGATAATATATTGAAGAACGACATGAGAGCATATCGTGACCGAGATTTATATTCACAAAGGCGAAATTACAATTTTCGAATTAGAATAGCGAGAGAGAGAGAGAGAGAGAGAGAGAGAGAGAACGGTATTTGTTGTGCACCTCACCAAACAGGCGAGTGCGGAACAAGGGCTTTTTAAGGTGGATCTGGGCACAGGGCCGTACCCCAGACACTGCCGACTTTCCCAAAAATGCCTCGGGCCCCGTCGGCATTCCCCTAAAAAGGAGGAACCTCAGGCGTCAGGCGATAAACCTCGCTCCTACGAGGAGGGTTAGAGTCAGGGGTGACGGCCCCCTGAAGCTTGAGGAAGAAGTCCTGGGCGCATGACGCAAATGCTAGGCCTCCCCGGCACCCGTGTCAGGCAACCTCGACACACTTCGGTATCCAGAGACGATTACACACTTGACCAAATCCGTGCTGAAGTGTGCCCTATCTAGTGGATTGGCGCAATTACGCAGAACCTCAATTGAAAAGCAACCCAGAAAACTATTTATAAACCGACAATCCGATTAACGGGCTGATTGGTCTTTACAGCATTTCAACTCGTTCAGAGTTATTTTATATCCAGAAGTTAGGGAATCGCGTTCATTTTACGCTCATAATTATCCTTTTTTTGTGTAGTTGTCATTTACTGTTTTTTTAATTAACAAGCTAATTAAATCAAAGCAAATATTTCTATTAAAATTGGCGTTACGTTGAATAAAAAAAAAGAATATCTTTTTTAAACACAACATTACTGCCAATAAATAAGGATATGACTAAGTTTTATATAGATAAAAGAAATGCAGAAAATGAAAAGGGGAAGTAAGGGGGAAAATAGATAGAGCTAGAATAAAAAGTAAAGTTTTCTCCCTTTAGTCGAGGGTGACCTGTAGGCTCCCTTTTCATTAAGTACTACACCGAGGTGTAGGGGAGGGCGCTATACCTTTCCCTGGATTGTTCTACTTTACCCTTGATCCTCACCTTATAATGCTGGGTGTTAAGCAAGGCGGAATCAAGTACTATTTTTTGAGTCTTTGGTATGGTTCTACCTCGGATTGAACCCTGCTCTCGTAGGTCATTGGCGAACACTCTACTCACTAGGCCAATGGATATTAATATATAATCCTTGTTGTATAAAGACGGCATGAAACCAGTCGTCTCAGGTAAGCATCCATACAATTATATATATATATATATATATATATGTATTATCTAAAATATATTTGTTTATTATTATAATATATAATAGCTCTATCATAGATATTGAGCACACTTCAAATTATATCACATTTGGTCGGCCACAAACCCAAAAAGTGAGATAGTGACAACCTTGTCCTGTTGTAATATATATATATATATATATATATATATATATATATATAAAAGGAAATCTGTTTTTTAAAAGAATTGAACACGAATTTCATGAGAGTTTTGAAACGGAACACCACTACCGGAAAAAAAATGTTAATCTTTTTTTCATGAATAATAAATTAAACAGACCAGAAGAGATAACATTACATATTTAAAAGCCTTGATGATGGTTTGATGTGAACGTTTAACGTTGGCAGAATATTCATATATAGATGAAATTATCCTTTGAATACTTTGTTTTTGCATATATAAGTTAATTTTCTTCTAAACCAAAGATAGCAGAATTTTATTATTTCTAACTGTTGCGCATAAAAGCATCTCCATTCATTCTTTTTATATTTTCATTCTGTATCTTATTTTCTTGTTTAGTTTGCTCCAGCAATAAAACTTCTTGAGTTGTACAAATTCTTTGTATTTTCATTACCACAACCAAAATGCTAACCTCCGTTAACCACTTCGAAACCACAATAATGGCTTGGAGAATTGCCTCCTCCCAAAATCTGTTATTTATACACTTCTATTATATGGCATTGTCAGCTTGGGCGGCTGAATACACTGACTGCATTTTTGCAGAGAGGTAAGACTCCCCCAACGATTGTCCAAGGTATGACACTAAGCAATCTGATAGTGAGGCTTCAGTAATCCTGGAGCTTTAGGGAATGCAGAGTACCCCTGTCTCGAATAGAATTATCGGTAGGTCAAATAGAACTTAACTGTGTAATTATGGTAAACTGGATTGTTTGAAATGAACTGTTTTGACATTTAAACTGTGTGTAAATGAAAAACTGTTCTTGCACCATATCCATGATACAGATATGCGAAATGTACATATAATGTTCATAATGTTCGTAACATATATACATAGAACATAGGAATCCCGAAACACGAAATACACGACTTCTTAGTTCAGGTACGAAACTTTTTATTACCTTTGAGTTTAAAGGTTTTTCGACATAAGGAGAGAGATACACATTCTTTCTATTCTGGCTTTTTCATCTGTCCCCCCCCCAACATCTCGTGTGACACATGTCCAACGCCTCCACAAGCGGAAGTCAACCCTTCTCGTTCGGTGTCCAGTTCTCAACCCAACTAACTTTTTTCAAATCTCCCAAAATCCTCCACGCGCTTCTGGTGCATGACGTCATTCGCACTCCCTAGCCCCGTTTCCCATCTCGGGCTATTGTGACATCTCTGAGTGACACGTCCGTTCCGCCCCCGCGCGCGTGAACACCTGTGTTAATGTTGCACCTAAGTAACCCATGCACAGAGCCGAAAGGTTCTCAGCCTAACTAAACCCAAAGGCATAAAACGAAATCCCTCGGCCATTATATTACATTCTTACATTAAACAATTGTTTTAAACTTTTATTAAAATTAGTTGTCTGAATTTTTTGAAATAAAACTTGATGATTTTTATTTTTAAGGGTTTTCGGACTATTGTCTTTATCTTTATTATTATTTCCACAACTTTTCGGCCGATATGTCCTCCGGCCTTCTTCAGGTGTTTTTCGAACTTGTGAACCTACACGGAACTTCGAACTACGTCCTTTATTGAATCCTCGGGGGTCACTTGTTTTGATTCCGTTTGCCATAACCGGGTACAAGTGTTAAGTATCCCTGTATTGTTACTCGCCTCTAGCCAGGAATGAATCTGCAACCACTAGATGATTGTCTCCTTAGAAGGTTAGGGAACCAACGCCTATAACCATTACGCTATGTGTCCTGCTGGACAGTTTAGAGTGAATTTTTGGGACTTATAAACCTAATGTTTTTACTTGACTAGGATTAATACTATTATGCATGATTTTTTTTTACCTATGCTCATATTCATCTGTTTCTTTTTTTATCTAACCTTTTTAATTATCGGTTCCCATATTGTATTCATCTCTATACTTGGTCTACTCAGCAGGTCATTGTAGCTCAACATATGTGCTGATTCCTTATGGAGCATAATCCTCCAATGTTCAGCTCTATCAATTATTTCAACTTAATCCCATAAGGGCAGATAGTTTCCCTTTTCCTTCCATATATGGTTTGCCATACCTGACTTTTCAATCTCACCTCGTACTACTGACTTCTGATGTTCTTCTAGCCTTACTTTTATTAAAATGACCTTATTCGGCATTAAATGACCCAAAAGGGTTGATACGGCGTAAAACAAAACAATCTCTATTATTTGATATAAAATATTTCTTTCTAATGTAAAAATAATTTGCACACAAGTATAGGGTTTGAAGTAATGTATGGTTTCCTGTAATAATTTCTATTTTATATAAATAATTTATTTTTAAAGTTATACAATTTCTAATAAGTACTACTATTACCAACACCAAAACAACAACAACAACAACCACTACTACTACTACTACGACGACGACGACGACGACGACTCTATTATAAGCAATTATTGCTCCCATTAAGTATTCTTAATAAAAATAATTTACTGTTACGTAGGTTCAAGTATTCCTATCTAACATTAATAAATTTCAAAACGGTTGTATTTGACTCATCGATGGGACTTGAACAGATACTACTACTCCGGGTACATAGTGGACCTGGGAGTAATAGCAATGAAGGGATAATCCTCACTTCTTAGATCTTCAGAACTGGAGCGTCACCATTAGATGCAGATTAGTGTAGTGCCCTGAATACACGTTTTTTTTTTGGGGGGGGCGAGGGGGGGTCTTACCTTTCTGCGGAGGTTACAATCGGCGTTAATCTAAATGCCCCCCTCCCCCGATAGAACTAGACAAATTTGAAGCAAACCAGAACGTCACAGACGCTGGTTGATAGTTGTCTGGTCGTGTCTCAAGTGACCCATGGCTCATTGTCATAAAATCTCATGAATTCACTTGAAGGCCTGTTTAGTTTCGACTAGGCTACCTTCGGGTGGGCGAGCTGCATTTTTGTCTCCTTTGTCCCCCTTGTACGGCACTAGACCATGCGTCTAGTTTAAGCCGCAAACTGGCATACGTGCCCGGACCCACATTTGGGTTCGTGAAATTGCTTGCCTCATCAGGCTCACATTGCACAAAGTGAGCCGATGAGCAGCACTGACAAGCAGGGTTCGAGTCTCGGCTCGTTCCCGACCACCCCTCCTCTTTATCCCCACTTTAATCGGCCTTCGGGCTTTTGACCTTGTGTCAAGTCGTGTCTGGTAGGAGGCAGCGACAAATATCCGGTTTACACACTTCTTACGTACTGGAGCCACAAACAACATGGTATTACTCGCTTGGTTTAGTTTGATTGGGTTTTATGGCTTATCAACCATTGTTGGATATCTAATGCCAAATCCTGTTTTACATATATATTAAATATAAAAAGAAAAATTGATAACAAGATAATCCAAGTCGAAGGAGAGATTTATTGAGAAGTGAAGTCGACACTATAGCATTTCATCAGGATTATGAGGGATGATATTAGTGATGTTAAATCAACGATAGATATCTAAAAGTACAAAATACAAAACCTTGGGAAGAGTTGGCCGTTTAATTATTGAATCACTTATTGGTCACCCTTTTTGTTATACAAATTTTCCCTGGGTTTTTGTATTTTGCACTTTTAAACACCCCCCGTTGATTTAACATCACTAATATCATCCCTCATAGTCTTGACGATGGTTCATTAGAACCGAACCGCTATAGTGTCGACTTTGCTTCTCAATAAATCTCTCCTTCGACTTGGATTACTTTGTTATCAATTTTTCTTTTAATATAGTCGGATAACACTCCATTATTTACTTCCATATATATTAAATATATGATTTGTAAAATAATTTTGTAACTACACACAGTGAAAATGATCAAATAGTTCTATTTCAAATAATTCAGTTTAGCATGTCAATAAAGTTAAATGGTTTCAAGTATTGCTATGTATCACTAACAATTCAATTAAACATCACTTATTTGTTTACACACATTTAAATGACCAAACAGTTCTTCTTCTAACAATTCAATTTAGCATAAGTCATTTGTTTGCATTCAGTTTAAATGTCAAACGGGTCTATTTAACCCATCGATAGGACCCTATTAGGTGCTCTCACTCCGAGCCAAATGGACTTGGGAGCGACGGTAATGAAGGGGGTACTCCGCATCCCTCAAAGCTCCAGCATCACTGGAGCCTAACAATACTAAATTACGAGGATCATTAAATAAGTTTACAGACTTTTTTCGTATAGGCATTTTTATTGATAATACACACATGAAACTCTAGTTCCCTTCCAAGTAATCTCCTCCGGCTGCAATCCACTTGTTGTACTGTTCCAACAATTTCTGGAAGGCCCCATGGAAGTCTTCTTGTGTGAGTGTGTCAATGACCTTCGTCACAGACTCTTTCATATCCTCAATTGTCTCATAACGACAGCCTCTGAGCTTAGGGAATAACCAAAAGTCATAGGGAGCAAGGTCTGAACAATAGGGAGGCTGAGGAATTGTCTTGATGCCTATCTTGGTCGAATCGTCGGTGACAAGGATGGAGTCGTGGACTGGTGCATTGTCCTAGTGGAAATGGCACTGACCCGATTTGAAGAGTGCTGGTCTCTTCCGACGGAATCTCTTCCTGAACTCCCTTAAAACCTCAACATAGTAACCCTAAGTCTATGGCCCATCAACTATGGTGTATTGACTTCCTTAATCCTCCTACACCTCTCATCATCCCTCACAGACTCCCTGCCTTCCTTGAGTCTCTTATGTCACTCAAAAACTGATGCTCAATTCATGGAATATGCTCCAGAAGAAGTCTGAAGCATTCCATACGTTTCTGTGTCATTTTTCCAAGTTTAATACGGAATTTTATTGGATTTCATTCTTCTAAAGTCCAGATTGCATTTTTGAAATTTACCAGCTGTGACAATCAGGGTTTAGTAGGGTGTATCACAATTGCTGCGATAGCTGTTCATTTGAACCTGAAATTAGAAAAATTGGCCAGTCATCTCATAAGATGTATAGCAATAACATTGTGAATTTTCAAGAGTCTCTGGCAATTTTAAATGCCTGTACAAAAAAGGGCTGGAGACTTATTGAATAGACCATGTATATTATCTCTGCTGGTCAAAATGTACCTGGGATTATTTGCAATGAATTGAAAACTTACCACAGGATCCAATTTATTGTCAAACTCAGAACACTACTTTTTCCAAAGCTATGAAGATGTTAAAACAATTTAATTTATATGCTATAAAATAATTGTAGTGTTCTTTTAGACAGGCTGTATTTCCTTTAAATTATATAAAACGTAAATAACTTTTATATTTCATTTGTTCGGTTTAAACTTTTAATTGCGTGGAATGTTTATTTTTTTAAAAAAGAAACAAATATTTTCGGGTGAATTCTATTG
>OY757918.1:98898453-98968453 GCA_963585895.1 Sepioteuthis lessoniana
CACCTGTGTTAATGTTGCACCTAACTAACCCATGCACAGAGCCGAAAGGTTCTCAGCCTAACTAAACCCAAAGGCATAAACCGAAATCCCTCGGCCATTATATTACAGAGCTTTTTATTACAGCAAGGCAGTTAAATTCTCTTTAAAAATCAGAAATTCCCAAATCTGAATCTGGTACTGAAAAGTAATTTTTTGAGGTCAGCGCTCGCCCAAATCTTAATTCTTAGGGGAGTCCTCGTGGACTTCGGAATCGTAGTATGCGAGTTCAAATTCCAGTCGCGCTATTACGTTCACTTTCGGGCAAATACCCTTGGGAAAGGTATGAACCCCCTTATCCTCCCAGCTGTGGGTTAAATAGCACCACTAATGTTCTTCAAGGAAAATGGATTTGGCATTAAATAACCTACAAAGGTTGATATGCTATTAAACAAAGAAACCGAAACCATTAATTCTTAATCCTCAAAATTGTGAATAAAACAGAGATTATAATAATATGTAAATCAAAATAAAAATGATTGATCTGAATAGACAGCTTTAAAAACAGACAAACAGATTTGGGTGGCGTACTTAGAGAAATGGAGTCTTTGAACCTGTACGACCCCGTTTGCAACTCACTTTGCGCTGAAATCCTTAGAAAAGCAGGAATCAGTTTTTCTCCCATAGCTATTTTTATTTAGCAGGATAGACTTGGTTCTTCAGCTTTGGTTAGCTATCCAGTCTTGAAGAAATAAAATACTAAATTCAAATCAGCTCTAAACTGCTCAAAAATTGACCTCGTAAATTGGTCTAACCAGTTGTCTGGAAGACTTGGTTCAATCCCAGATTCGAGTCATACCAAAGACTCAAAAATGGTACTAAATGACGCCTTACTTAACACTCAGCAATATAAGGTATGGATCATGGGTAAAGTGGAGCAATCCAGGGAAATGAGTAGGACCCTCCCCTACGCCTCGGTGTAGTAGCTTTTGAAAAGAAAGCCTTCGGGTCGCCCTCGACTACAGTCGCCAAGGAAGGTGTCCTCGTGGTGTAATGGTCAGACGAAGGACAGCGGAATCATAGTAAGCGGGTTCGTACTCCTGTCACGTTATTACCTTCACTTTCGAGCAAATACCCGTGGGAAAGGTATGAACCCCCTTATCCTCCAAGTTATGGGTTAAATAGTACCACTACTGTTTTTCTAGGAGAATGGCTTTGGCAATGAATAACCTGCAAATGTTGATATGCCTTTAAATAAAGAAACCCAACCAAATCAAACTACACTCGCTGACTTTACTTGCTTTAAGATATATGTTTGGAAATAAGGCAATATGGCGGCTGACGAAGATGACGATATATATTTTTACAGTAAGCTGCTGGGAGAATGAGTATTTTGCAACTAAGACGCTTTCAAGTCGTAAAGCCTTAAATGGAATTGGTGAAGAGGCATCTTGTCTGGAGGTTACAAAACTTGGAAGTCTATGAACATTCGTTCAGTTAGAACTTCTTGATGGCATTTTCCCGCGCTAATTGCAGCCTCTCTCGCTTGGCAAGATTCTCGGAATGTGACGTAAAGCTTGAATAGCGTAACAAAAGATTACTTAACACTGTGCGCCAGCCTGGCCATCGTTCTTGTCAATGATACTATTTAACAGAAGCCACTTACTCGTCTCTGCATACATGAATAGGTGTATGCATTCTAACCTAAGTAATTCACCGTACCGTTATATATATATATATATATATATATATATATGTATGTATTACAATGAATATCAAGTATCAACTCACTCAGTTTTTAAACTACTTAAGTTTCATGTATGTCGACCAGCAAAATAAAATAACGAAGGAAGTGATTATTTTACTGCGGCCTTTGACCTGAACTAACCACGTGGTATGTATATTCAAAATAATCTACTTTTGATTTAAAATGTTTTTGCCGGTTAAAATTTGTCACGTGACCTAAACTAGTATTGTGATAAACTCACACACTCATATATATATATATACTATATATATATATATATATATATATATATATATATATATATATGTGTATGTATGAGAAATAAAGTTTGTTTTTTTTAGTCTGGCTGTGAATGTGAAAAAAATATTTTAATCCATTTCTTCTCTGATCTGAAGAAGTCCTGTTAATTTTTTTAGAGCGTGGATTTATATCAATGCTTTTAACAGGATGGAAATAGATTTATTATCTTATTGTGACCGATTATTAATTTTTATTTTGAAGAGAAAATCTTTTCCTCAGTGGATTTTATTTACATTGAGCTCTTTATCGGGATCATTTAAATTTAATATTCTATTTTTGAATTTTCTATTGGTCCTTATTGTAATTATTCCCAACTCTGGATTTTCTGGATTGAATAATATATATATATATATAAGTTAATGAAATCAAATCTTGAAAATTTCAATTTAAATTTCTTATTCAAATGACATTTTCACAGCTGGACAAATTAAAAAAAAACGCTATTATATAAGAAATGCATCATTATTATTATGTTACTAGTTTGAGAGATATTCACACCAATGTTAGCCGATGGTTTTCCACTGGAGTTTGAGTGACAACAAGTCTCCTCAAGTCTCCAGAACTCTTCTCAGTATTCTAGACGATCTAAATAATACTGTAGTTTGGATGGACTCCACTTGTCCTCTTTTTTTCCAAGTCTTTAAGTCTCTTAACCAATCCGTTGGGGATTGAATTTGGCCCACCAATTACAATTATTACCACTGTCACCTTCATTTTCCATAGATTTTTTAGTTCTACAGTTAAGTCTTGATACTTATCTCTCTTTTCCCTTTTTTTCATTTTTACTCTGTGGTTCTCTGATAAGGTAAAGTCTACTATTCAGTAAGTTCTCTTTTTTTTGTTGACTATAACTACGTCTGGTCGTCTGGCTGGAATTAGGTGATCTGTTTGTATCTCAACATCCCAGAGAAGTTTGTGCGTCTCATTCTTCAGGTCGGATTCCAGGTTGTGTACTTAACACTTGTTCGTTTAGCCAAATTTCAATTTCTTGGGTAATCCAACGTGATTCGCCTTCCTTACTTAATGATCTCTAGTCTTGTACTCTTTTTTGCGTTAATTTTCAACATTCGCTTATTATGAGATTCATTGTTTCGTCTCTATTACAACATAAACAAACTTCCTATTTTGTTTCGTCTTATCTATTTTTACTTGAACATAATTGGTCCTTATGGTTTTATTTTGTCTTCTCCCTTCTTTTCTTGAAACATATTGTCTATGTCATTTCTGGGATATAAGGCCTTGTGCATCGTCATTAGTTTTCTTGTTATCTGGTCCATTTTTTGTGTTTTTCCCTTGTCCATTTCAAGAATGGCCCTGAATTTCTTCATCATCGTTATCATCATTATCATGTCGTGCCGCCAGCACGGATATCCCTGACCCTCTCTCGCCACTCCTCCCTACCATTCATCGCTTCTGGCAGGTCTTCAAGGCTACATCCCGTATCCTCACAGAGCTGCTGCATGTAGGTTCGAGCAGGTCGTCCTGCTTTTGCTTGGCCATATGAGGGAGGGTCCATAGAAGAACATCACTTCCAAGCTCATCCCTGCTTCTCCAGCAGTGTCCTACATGTCTGGTTCGTCTAACTTTGATAGTTATCGTGATGGGAGGTAGGTAGCCGTACAGTTGGTGCTTACTGCGGTGTTGCCTCTAGGACTTGTTCAAAATAGCTCGCAGCATTCATGTGTAGTTGCCGTCAAGCTTTTTCTCCATCCGTTTAGTTTGCGTTCATGTAGTGCATTCATACAGCAGTATCGACACGACTGCTGCTTGGAAGAACCCTTTGATGAGGTTTCTGCTATATAGTTTGGTCTTGAATACTTTTCTCCTTCTCCTGAGATACTTCGAAATTTTTTCTCTTTCATCTTGGCTTGTTTGATGGTGTCCGCTTCCATTGTTTCCAAGTAAGTTTCCTTTTTTGGGAGTGTTTTGTTTTGTCTTGATTTTGTAGTTCTATACCTTCTGTCATTAGTCGTTTTCCGCTTTTCATTATTAGCATGGCACATTTTCCTATGCTAAATTTTATCCTTATATCCTGACTGTATTAGGGTTTCCCATTCTTTTTTATTTTTGGCAAACAGTTTGATTTAGATTTAGTAGTTAATCTTTTCTTGATGTTCGTGAAATTTGTAGCCGCCTTGTGCATTTTTTAACTGTGGCATTATCGCTATTACAAAAATAATGGTGATAGCGCATCTCCCTGGAATATGCCTCTCTGGATTTTCACCTCAGCTAAATTTTTTCCTCTGGCTGCTAATTCCACTCTCCAGTTTTTCATAGTTTCTTCGACTAACTATATGACATCGTCGGACATCTTGTACATTTTGAGAGAGTATTGTTGGACCATCATATGCTTTCTTGCAATCAGTCCGCGCCATAGTTACATTTTTCCGTCTTATTTTGCTCTCCTTGAGGATATGTTCATCAATGTATAGTAGATTTCCCGTTCCTCTTTTCCCCTAATGGGATATTTTCTGTTTTTCGAGAAACAGTCTCCGGCTTATTAATGTATTATTATTGCTTAATACTTAAAAGTTTTTCACAGCCGCGTCAGCTGATGGTCTTGCACTGAAGTTTAAGTAACAGCAAGTCTCGAGTCTCCAGAACTCTCCTCGGTATTTTGGCCGTCCTCAATAATGTTGTAGTTTGGATGGTCTCCACTCGTCCTGCTATTTCCAAGTCCTCCAGTCCCTTTATTAATTCTTCGGTGACTGTACTAAGAGCACCAATCACAATTGGTATAGTTGTCACTTTCATGTTCCACAGTTTTTTCAATTCCCAAGCAAGGTCGAGGTACTTATCCTTCTTTTTACTTTCTTTCAGTTTTATTCTGTGGTCAGCCGGGACAGCAAAGTTCACAATTTTGTAACTTCTCTTTTTTTGTTGATGATTATTATAAGGTCTGGTTGTCTAGCTGAGATTAGGTGAACAGTTTGTATGTTGAAATCCCAATAGGAGTTTATGTGTCTTATCTTCTTCTTCTTCTTCTTCTTCTATTATTATTATTATTATTATTATTCCAGTTTTTAGGTTGTAGTTTTCGCAGGAGTTTGGGTGATAGCAAGTCTTAACGGGTCTGCAGGACTCATCTGCGTGTTCTAGCCCATCTTAACACTGCTGTGGTTGGGATGATCCCGATTTTTCCTCTGATTTCCAATTCCTCTATTTTTTTTCCAAGCCTTTGTGGATCGTACCAAGCACACCGACCACAATTGGTATCACTATTTCTATTATTATTATTATTATTATTATTATTATTATTAACTCCTTGAGAGTTTTTCACATCAGTTTTAGCTGATAGTCTTTCACTGGAGTGTGAGTGACAGTGTTATTATCATTATTATTATCATTATTATTATTATTAACTCCTTGTGAGTTCTTCACATGAGTTATAGCTGATGGTCTTTCACTGGAGTCTGGGTGACAGCATGTCTCCTCAAGTCTCCTGGACTCTTCTCAGTATTCTGGCCGTTCTCAATAATGCTGTAGTTTGGATGGTCTTCAATCATCCGCCAACTTCCAAATCCTCCAGTCCCTTTCGTAATCCTTTAGTTACTGTTCCAAACGCACCAATTACAATTGGTATAATTGTCACCTGCATGTTCCACAGTTTTTTCAATCCTCTAGCAAGGTTGAGATATTTATCCTTCTTTTCACATTCTTTCAGTTTTATTCTGTCATAGTGTCTTGATATGTAGACTTTTGTCTTCATGAGTCTAATTCTCAATGCTGATCAAAATAATCAAAAGAATCAGAGATTTTATGCGAAATAGGATTGGGAAAGTGTATAAGCTTCCATACGAACTCAAAATTCCTCGACTTTGGCAAAAATCACTGGAAGTGGTTGAAAGTCAAGGGAGCTATTGTGAAGAAAGCGTTTCATTCTTTGTTCATACTTCTTTTGTTCTTGAACACACACACACACACACACACACACACACACACACACACACACACACACACACACACACACACACTGAGCACTCTGGTGAAGGAATTTTCGGCCGCCGCTCGCATAATGAAAAGCTCTTCGAAAGAATTGAGCTCTCTGGTAGCCGATAGGGTATAAAAATGTAAAACAAACGGATGCTGCTGCTGTTGCTAAAATAAATACCTTAAAAATTCCCTTAACCAACGTAGTCCGCTTGTTGACAGAGTGGTCTGAGACTTATAGTAAAGTTGGATGGGTTTCGATCCCGGCTTCGAGCGTCCCGCGTGTCTAGCCACACTGAAGAGTTCTGATAGAACGAAATAGTCTGTCTGTGGATGACAATATATATATATATATATATATATATATATATAAAACAGTATTATGTTATTTTCAGAATATATGAACTCACACACACACACACACACACGTATATATATATATATGTGTGTGTGTGTGTGTGTAATAAAAGAAATACTTGTACAAATAAAGAAATTTTGGCATAAAATTTTGTTCGATGATATCATGGCAGCGCAGGTATATAACCTTAAATATACTATGATTATGAACAGTTGAAGTTCCGCGTGGTATACACAATTATCGGTCAAAAATAGCAGTGGTTCGTCAACCGTATTTATAGTGTATAGTAGAGTGACGGAGCAAAATGTTTGTACAAGTGACACTCACACGATAATGGATAGATCTTATGGCAATCCAAAAATAGGAGAATGAATAATGGAATTAGTCATAAGGTGAACGACACAAAAGAAATTCAAATAAATTTGAATAATGTATGAATTTATATATATATATATATATATATAAGAATTAACCGAAAAGTTCATAGGCTGACTAAGATACCCTCATGGAATGGGACCAAATGAGGTTTATTCTTCAACATAATTTTATTTATGATTCAGGCACTTCTATCGTTGTTGCGGTGCTTGTATCACATTAGTAAAATAAATTCGTCAGCTGTTGATATGACGTCATCATATGAAGTTTTTGCCTAACCTTTGTATGTATATATATATATATATATAAGTAATGTTGGAGACAGTAGTCGAGGGCGACACGAAGGCTCCCTTTTCAATAGCTACTACACCGAGTTGAAGAGGAGGACGCTACTCCTTTCCTTGGATTGCTCTACTTTACCCTTGAATCGTACTTTATAATGTTGACTGTTAAGCAAGGAGGTATCCAGAACAATTTTTTGAGTCTTTGGTATGAATCGATCTGGGATTGAACCCTAATCTCCCGAGCAATTAGCGAACACTCTACCGATTTGGTCACTAGCACATATATATGTGTGAGTGGGTGGGTATGCGTTCAATGGAAAAAGTGAATAAATTGTTAAATAAAACACCAATCTACAAATTTGATAAATTTTATTTCTTTAACTTGAAGGAAAAGTTTATTGAACGACAGATTTTATAACTTCTTTTCTTGTAAGAAAAGAGAATGTTCGTGATAACGTGAATATTTGGCAATATTTTTATTACAAGAAGAGTTAATGCGTTCAATCTATTAATTTGTATTGTATAGCTCTAGTTGATATATTTTCTGTGCAAAAGATCTTTGTGGGAGTAGGTCAAAATGTAAGAGAGAAAGTATATTTATGCGCTAACATGTAAGCTGATGCCGTTAAAGTATTCATTAGCAAGCGAAGTTTATTAGCACGAGCAAATCTATGTAAATTACTTTCATTTACTTTAGAATAATTAAGCAATGTTGAAATTAAATTCAACTTGATGGAATAGAATGTTAGATTTTCTTTCAAAAGAAACAAAGTCGAAAGTTTTGAGTAGATTTACAGAATCAACATTTGTTGCTTTAATAATAGGTTTGTTGCTTTCTATTAGGAATGATTCGAAATCTCTCGATGAACGAACGGAACGTGGATTCTGCACAATGTTTCTCATAGGTCAGCTGATAATGCAAAAGCTCTACTAACGAACTAAGCACTCTTGTTATATTGTCATCTACAGCATCAAAACGACACAATAATAGATACACAGGAAGACTTCTATAGAAAAATATTGTACCACTCACTTTATTGTAAGATTTGTATGTGAGAGGGAGTCGGAGACCGAACAGAAACTGCAATATTTTGACCCCACTCTTATGGCCGTCAGCGTTGTGTCTTTCTCGTTCCCCAGGGCTGTTCAACTGCTGGCTTTCTCTACTACGTCTTATTCAGCAACTTCCCTGGTGAGGCTTTCCCTACCACATCTCGTCTATAACTCCGTCCGATCTCCAACTCGAACTGTCTTGACTTTTGTCTTGACTGAGTTATATAATTCAATGCCCACTCAGTCGCCTACTCGATCTTTGAAATCACATGTTTGATCGTCATCAAGAGGAAATAACTGTCATGCAGTTCACAGGTCACTCTCTTCCGGTGCATCAGTCTATGAGTGTACCATGGGAATTTTTTTTTATCTCGTCCCATTTCATCAGCCAATTTCCGCCCACGCGATTTCCTCTCATAACTGCCATTAGAATGTCACCTGCTTCCGGTGCATCACCTTGGAATGGCATTTTTGGCCGGGTCGAAGGCCAAAATACAACACTCTGTTATCCGACAAATGTAACCCCCCCAAAAAAAACAAAACAAAATAAAAGCTAATTGATATGGGCCATAAATCCTAAGCTGACGAATGTTACCGAAATGGCTGAGCGGTTAAATACCACGACTAGACATAACGAAACAGTCTGTCTGTAGACGGCAATATATACATATGTATATATACACACATCATCACGTCACACCTTTAGCACGGGTTTTCTTGACTCTCTCTCTCTCTCTCTCTCTCTAGCTATTCGTACCAGGTCTTCTAAACGACATCCTGTGTCCGTACATAGATAAGTTCTGGTTTTGGCATGACCCTGTGATAGGGTCCATAGGTGAACGTCACTTATGAGTTCATCCTTTCTTCTCCAGCAATGTTCCACGTGCCTAGTTAGTCTTATCTGGATGGTTTTAGAGATGGGAGGTAGGTGGCTGTGCAACTTCTTTTTCGTAGAATGTTGCTTCCAGGATTTGTTCAGTATAGCTCGTAGGATTCTGGTGTAGTTCCCGTCTAGCTTTTTCGCTCTACGCCTAGTCAACGTCCATGTGGTGCATCCATATAGTAGTAATGACACGACCGCTGCTTGGAAAAAATTGCGTTTTATTTTATCGGATAGATCTGACTTCCATAAAAACACACACACATGCACACATATCTATCTATCTATCTATCTATGTACGCGTGTGTAAGTGTGAAGATGTGTGTATATTTGAATGATTTCTATATTTGATTGAGATTTTTTTAAAGACAACTGAAAGCAAAAACCGGTTATACATTGTTTGAAAAAATTCTTTGTCTTTTTGTCTGTCTGTGTGTCTGTCTCTATCTCGGATTGTCTTTCTCGGTCTCACTCTCTCTCTCTCTATTTCTCTCTCTCTTTATATATATATATATATATATATTACTACCGGACATTGGCCTAGCGGTTAGAATGTTCGCCAATGGCCCGGGAGACCTGGGTTCAATCCCAGGTCGAGTCATACCAAAGACTAAAAAAACTGGCACTTGATGCCTCCTTGCTTAACACTCAGCATTATAAGGTACGGATCAAGGGTAAAGTGGGGCAATCTAGGGAAAGGAGTAGCGCCCTCCCCGACACCTCGTTGTAGTAGCTATCGAAAAGGGAACCTTCGGGTCACCCTCGACTATGGTCGCCAACTTTACTTTACTTATATATATATTGTTAATTGCTAACTTTGATTTGATTCGGCTCATGGCTACGAACTCTTGACATATGGCCTTGTGCCAAACAATTCAACCAGCTAGATGTACTCTCTCTCTCTCTCTCTCTCCTTCTCTCTCTCACACACACACACACACACACACACACATATATATATATATGTGTGTGTGTGTGTGTGGTTATTGATTGGAAGTAAATCTTCTCAGATTAGTTATATTAAAATGCATTATTTCCCCATAAGCTGCTTGTGTATCTCTGTATAAGAAGTCGCAATGTTTATCTTTCTATAGGCATGTATTTATTAAGTATTGGTAATCCATCGATAGTCGATTCCATTAATATAACATTGTTTGATAACTTTTTGAAAATACTCTTAGCCAGATTGCTAAGATGGACTTCCTGAATCAAATATTCGTCCAAGATGGAAGTATCTTATACTATAAATATTCGCTCTCCATACCCATTTTAATGTACGCATTTGAAACCTTTTAGTGAAAAAGACATTTCCTTTGTTCTTCACATATGCGGCACGGGTTGCAAGGAGGAATTTGGCCTGAGGAGTCAGATGCTTTATCACAGGTGTTTTTTTTAATATACGAAGATCATTAAATAAGTTTACAGACTTTTTTCGTATGGGCACTTTTATTGATAGTACACACATGAAACTCTAGTCTCCTTCGAAATAATCTCGTCCGGCTGCAATCCCCTTGTTGTATCGTTCCAACAACTTCTGGAAGGCCCCATGGAAGTCTTCTTGTGTGAGCGTGTCAATGACCTTCGTCATAGACTCTTTCATCTCCTCAATTGTCTCTGAACGACAGCCTCTGAGCTTAGGGAATAAGCAAAAGTCACAGGGAGCAAGGTCTGGGCTATAGAGAGGCTGAGGAAGTGTCTTGATGCCCATCTTGGTCAAATAGTCTGTGACAAGGATGGAGTTGTGGACTGGTGTATTGTCCAGGTGGAAATGCCACTGAACCGATTTGAAGAGTGCTGGCCTCTTCCGACGGAATCACTTTCTGAACTCCCTTAAAACCTCTTTCTGAACTCCCTTAAAACTTCAACATAGTAATCCTATCCCTAACCCTAACCCTTTAGCCAATCAACTCTGGTGTATTAGCCTCCTTACTCCTCCCACACCTCTCATCATCCCTCACAGACTCTCTGCCTTCCTTGAATCTCTTATGCCACTCAAAAACTGATGCTCGATTCATGCAAGATGGTCTAAAAGCAGTCTGAAGCATTCCATACGTTTTTGTGGCATTTTTTCCAAGTTTAAAACAGAATTTTATTGCATTTCGTTCTTCTAAAAAGTCTGATTGCATTTTTGAAATTCACTATCTGTGACAATCAGGCTTTAGTAGGTTGTATTCCAATTCTTGCTGTAGTTGTTCATTTGAACCTGAAATCATATAAATTGATCAGTCATCTCAATAATGTATAGGAATAACATAGTGAATTTTCAAGAGTCTACGACAATTTTAAATGCCTGTACAAAAAAGTCTGGAAACGTATTGAGGGCACTACAAAGAGGGTGATTGATAAGTAAATCTATGACACGATACCTTGAATGCCGAAAGGTAACTCACTATTCTGCGAGATGAAATGCAATTCGATATCTGTACTGGGCAAAATATTAAAGATTTCATTTTCATCCAAGTTAGCGCAACTCGATAGTTGCTCTTTGTAGATGAGAGAATGCTTACTTCCCTGGGAGATGGATAGGTCACCGTGGTCTGCGTGAATGGCCAGCTAGAAGCCTTGAATAACACCCTACGATTTATTTTCTTTGGGTTGGTTTAGTTTGGCTTTGGTTTTAATGGCATATCAACCACTATAGGTTATATAACGCCAAATCCTCTTATACACACTTTTCAGATAACATCTTCAAAGGGTTTCACTCATTTCTTTCAAATACGATTAATTCCATTTACTGTTAATCATTTGATTGCACACATTTAATGTTTTCAAGTATTGCTGTGTATCACTTACAATTCAATTAAACATCATTCATTTGTTTTTACAAAGTTAAATGATAAACAGTTCTATTTCAAACAATTCAATTTAGCATGTCAACAAAGTTAAAATAGTTCCAAGTAGTACTGTGTATCACTAACAATTCAATTAAACATCAGTCATTTGTTTACACACATTTAAATGATCAAACATTTCTATTTCAAACAATTCAGTTAATTATGCCAACTAATTTAAAATGGTTCCAAGTATTGCTATCTATTCCTAATAATTTAAACATCAGTCATTTGTTTTTACACATTTAAATGATCAAACAGTTCTATTTCAAACAATTCAGTTAGGCTTAAGTGTACAGTTTAAATGTCAACATTTCTTTTTGACCCATAGATAGGACCCTGTCAGTTAATACCACTCTGGGTCAGAGTGGACATGGGAGTGATTGTATTGAAGGGGTACGCCGCTTTCCCTTAAGCTCCGGCGTTATTGAAGCTTCATCATCAGATTGTTCAGTGTCATATCCAATACACTCATTTGGGGAGTCTTACTCCTCTGCAAAGATTCAGTCGTTGTATTCTGCAGCTCCAGCTAATTGAGCCAATTTTCCTTGGAGCTAGTTATAGAATCAAGTCTACTCTACCAAACCAATAACTTTGAAAAAGAATGCGAGACGTTATGCCTTTCATCCCACATTATTTCTTGGTGGAATCAGTTCATGTTGTTCTCGGGTGGCTTCGGAAGTGGGTGGCGAAGGCAGGTGCCCTTAATTTTAAATAAAATTCCTTGATATACGTTTTCTTTTTGTATCCCTTTCTTGGAAAATTACTGTTAATAAATGAATTATAAGAATTTGGAAATAGGGAGCTAGTTTTCATTCACCCATAAATGTGCATATATGTTATATATATATATATATATATATATATATATATATATATATGTGTGTGTGTTTGTGTGTGTGTTTGTGAGAGAGAGAGAGAGAGAGAGAGAGACCTCTTTATTTGTCTAGTTTCAGTATGACATGTCTCACTGGTTGAAAGTGGTTTGTAAAAACTGTCAACATCTTTTCTTATTTTAGTAGTTCTTAAAAAGCCAACAAAGGAATCTGCTGCCAAAATATATATAACATATTGGAGACGCTCGTGGTGTAATGGTTATCGTCAAATGAAATGGATACGGTTACCCCGGGTTCGAATCTTCACCGAATCTGTTTGCATTTTACATAGCGCTAATACTCTTGAGAAAGGTATGAATCCAATGATAATCTCACTCCAGCAATAGATATATAGAAGTGCAAACTAAGTTTGTTAACTTTGGTATTTCAAACAGCCTTGGCGAAGAAAATTTTGAATTGAAATTGAAGCCCGTTAAACTCTCCTTAAAAAGTTGACCTTCAGTCACATTCCGCTAGTGCAGAGGGGTTGGGTAAACACACACACACACACACACACACACATATATATATATATATATATATATAGGATACAGAAGCAAAATATGGAATAATTATTAAAACTGTTTGATTCATTTTTTTTTAAATCTAAATTTTGATGAATAACTTTATTATTCAAGCACCTTTATATTTTTTTTTATGAAGATTCGACCCAATATGAGTGAGCAAGAAAAGAAAGGACAAAGAATCTACGATTTCCTTAACGCCGAAACCAAGTCACAATTTCTTTGTCTACCCTATACAAATCAAAGAAATAAATTTTACAGAAAAAGAATTTTTAAGGAAAAGGAAGAGTGCAGGATTGAACGATAAACAAAGAGAAGCCTTTTTACCTGCTCTGGCTACGGCGATTAAGAAGGACTCCACAACGTCACTAATAAGAAAGCACGCTAATGAATTTAAAGTCTACGAGAAAACTATGAGGACAGCAATCAAACAAGATTTAAGTCAGGCCTTAACTCCCTTGCTTAAGCTATATGGGGAGTTTTAGAAAACAAAACAAATGTAACTTCCCATCCAAATATTGGTTGACTGCCATTGCGGAGGAATAGAAAAAATGTCAGAAGAATTTATTTTGAAGGTATATAGATCGTTTCGAAGGTGAGTTGATACAATAATTGAAAAAAAAGGTGGCCATGTTGAGTAAATTTATTGTTTTGTGTCTATTTTCTTTTTTGTTGTTTATTTATTTAAATTCAAATTAATCTTGTTTTATGATAGAGTAGTTTATTTTTATGCAATACTATTCTAAATTTTGCTTCCGCACCCTGTATGTATATACATATATATATATATATATATATGTCGCAATACCAGTATACAATATTTGGAAGTTGATAGGATATGGATAATCGTTCATTTTGAATTAATCATCACAAAGTTATTGATCTTTTTCATGATTGAACTCTGAACAGTATCGATCGAATTGTTCTAAAACACTTCCGATAACAATGGAAGTCTGTTTTCATTTATTATTATTTCGTTTGATAAATATTATCAACGCTTTTTTTCCGGCCGAGCATAGGATTAAAAAAGGAAGGAAATTAAAAGAATACATCAGAATTACCTAAAGAAGTCATTAAAAACATTCATATTGGTTTTAGCATCAATAACTTCAAGATAATTTATAAACTCTACAGGTCATAGATGAGTTTTAACAATTTTATTTTTCTTAGATAATATAACAGCCCAGTCGGCTGGGGTTGTTAAATATGCCGATTGCATCTCTGTAGAGACCCTATTTACCCAACCCCTCCGCTCGGGCAGGATATGACACAAGGTCAATTTTTTAAGCGGAGTTTAAGAGGTTTCAATTCAGAGTTTTCCTTCTCCTAGACTAGTTGCCTCACCAAGGCAGAAGAACCTAGTCTGCCCTACTATTTACCCATAGCTGAAGGGAGAATAATGGGATTCATACCTTTCCCAAGGGTATTAGTGCTATGTGAAATGCAATCAGTCTTGTCCAGGAATTGAACTCGTATCGCCGTGTCCATATCCTGTGACAATAATCATTACACCACGGGCACCTCCATATGTAGAGATGCAAACGTCCACAACGAATGTTCTCTTTATATGACACAAAAGTGCATCTGATGGTGAGGCTCTACTCCTGGAGCTTTGGGGAATGTCGAGTATTTCTTCATTGCCAATATTTCCAAGTCCACTCAAACACAGAACGGTTCTTTGATTTGGTTGGTTTATTTTTATGGCACATCAACCATTGTAGGTTATTTATTGCTAAATCCATTTTTATACATATGAACAATTCTATTCCAAACAATTCAGTTTAGTATTAGTAAAGTTTTTTATTTACAAACAGTTAAATGTCAAAACAGTTCTATTTCAAACAGTTCAGTTTAGTACGAGTACACAGTTTCAATATAAAAAACAGTTCTATTTCAAACAATTCAGTTGAGCATGACTACACAGTTTAATTCTATTTAACTGTTGATGGATATGACTCCCCTAACGAGTGTCCTGGATATGACACTAAACAATCTGATGGTGAGGCTCCAGTAATGCTGGAGCTTTAGGGAATGCGGGGTATGCATTTATTGCCATCGCTCTCAGGTCCACTCTGGCCCGGAAAGGTAGCACCTAATAGTGTCCTATCTATGGGTCAAAAGAAGTAAACTTTATGCTTATGGTATTCTGATTTGTTTGAAATAGAACTGTTTTGACATTTAAACTGCGTACTGATTCTAAACTGAACTGTTCTTGATGTAAGTGTGTGTGAATAAAAGAATAATGTTTAATTAAACTTTTCGTGATACGTAGCAATACTTAGAACTATTTAAATTAGTTGATTAAACTGAATAGTTTGAAACAGAACTGTTTTTCACATTTCAACTGTACTTATGCTAAACTGAAATGTTTGAAATAGAACTGTTCATTGGTATAAAAATGTATTTGGCATTAAATAACCTGCAACGGTTGATATGACATAAAACCAAACCAAACTAAACCAAAAAATGTGAAAACATCGCTTCATACAGTAGAATACTGTAATATTTTGTTTTTCTCTGCGTCGTTCTCAGTTTCTTGTCGCATCGCCTAAAAAATCTGTCATGTAAAAACTACTTGAAATCGATGAATCGGCTCCGTTCAGATAAGGTTATATATTAACGTTACAAGGCATCGATGGAGACAGCCTTTGAAGAAATACAAATTTCAAGGCCACTAACGTTCGTAAAAAGATCTTTTTAATGTAAATAACAAGAAAGACTGGAAACAAACTTTTCGTTCTACAAGACAAATCTTTTTAACTTACGACCGAGGACTGGTACTCGCCACATTTGAAAGCAGAAATACAAACTCAGACGTACCGACAGACAGACAGACAGATCTTAATCCTTATCATCATCATCATCATCTAGGCGTGTGTGACGTTACTGCTATTGAGGTTGGTGCTGGTAAATGCTGTGGCGCCGAGGAGATGTCTCTTGAATTATTTTTCCCAAATGGTTGTCTCTTCGAATTCAGCGGGTTAAAATCTCGAGTTTGATCTTAGGGTCAAGTATTTCTCGACCCTGCCCGCCGGAAGCTACACTCTCCTCCTTCTGAGACAGGGACCAGATTTTATATCCATCGCTGGGTTGTAGAATTCTCGAGAAGCTTCTTGACAATTCCATAACATTCGAGAAACAGGAAGTTCATGGCCATTTCTTGTTTCTTTGTCCTTTATTCCGCGGGAACATCATGCTTACTAAGGGTCATAGGGTCCTTTCGTTAAAACCATGATCCGTTGGCGGGGTCAAATTGCCAAAGGATCCCAACCAAAAAATAAGTGCAAATAAAGATGTTTCTTTTAATCTAAAGCACTTCCAATATAAATAGACATCCACAGACAGACTATTTCGTTGTATCACATCTTAGACGAGCGAGATGCTTCAAGCTAGAATCAAAACCCGGCTGATGTTACACTCTTCGGATATCTTACCGCAGAGCTAATAGTAACTTAATCATAAACTACGGATTTTAACGTATATGTATTATTTTTCTTTTGTTTCCATATACGCTTAACTGTTAGCAAGTGCTCAATTCACTTGAAGACCTTTGTATTATGTGAGTAATATATATATATATATATATATATATATAATCTTGTGATGCCATCAGCACGGATATCCCCAACCCTCTCTCGCCATCCCTCCCTATTGTTCATCGCTTCCAGCAGGTGCTCTGGGCTACACCCCGTATCCCCACAGAGCTGCTGCATGTAGGTTCGAGCTGTCACCCTACCTTTGCTTGGCCATGAGAAGGGTTCCATAGGAATACATCACTTATGAGCTCGTCCCTACTTCTCCAGCAGTGTTCTGCATGTCTGCTTCGTCTAACTTTGATAGTTTTCGTGATGGGAGGCAGGTGGCCGTATAGCTGCTGCTTTCTGGGGTGTTGTCTCCAGGACTTGTATATATATATATATATATATATATATATATGTGTGTGTGTGTGTGTGTGTGTGTGTGTGTGTGTGTGTGTGTACATTTTCCTTTAATTAAAATCTATCTAAAAGCACAAATACCTTATACGTGTCGACTTTGCAGATATTTTTAACCCTCTTCCCGGAGGTGTTCTCGTGACGTAATGGTTAACGTACTAGATAGCGGAATCGTAGTATGGGGGTTTGAACGCCAATTACTCTGCGTCCTTTTTCTGGCAAATAACCTTTTGAATGTTATGAACTTCCTTATCTTCACAGCTATGGGTAACCCAAGAAGGTTGATATGCCATTAAATAACAAAACGAACACTCTGAACATACATATCCGTCGGTCATCATTTTTGACAACTCTTCTTGATGGGATTCAGTGTCCACTCAGAGTTGTCGATTGTATATTTTTGCTGGTCGGTCAACACTGGTGTGGTACTAAATTGTATCTGATGGTGAGGCTCTAGTTCTGGATATTTGGGGAAAGGGGAGTATCCCTTCATTGCAATTACTCCCAGGTTCATTGTCACACGGAGTGCTATCACCTGGTATTTGTATATGATGGGACCATGTGCAAAATGCAATCATCTTAAGGAACGATTACACAAAAGTATACATACGAACGTACAATGAATATAGTTCCTTAAAGTATTGGCATAAAATAAACCTTGACGGGTTGAAATGCAATTAAAATGAATCGATCAATAAAATGTTATTGATTCTACGAAACTTCTGAAAGACTAGTACAGAATCACTATAGCAGTTGCCCGGTCGGCTGCGGCTGTAGAATACATTGACTGCACCTCTGCAGAGGG
Source organism: Sepioteuthis lessoniana (assembly GCA_963585895.1). NCBI lineage: Eukaryota > Metazoa > Mollusca > Cephalopoda > Myopsida > Loliginidae > Sepioteuthis > Sepioteuthis lessoniana. The sequence continues at coordinate 98,916,327 of OY757918.1, forward strand.
CTAAGACCCCCACCCCCAACGAGTGTCCTCGAAATGAAACTAAACAATCTAATGGTGAGGTTCGAGCAATGCTGGAGCTTTGGGGAATGCGGAGTACCTCTTCATTGTCATCGCTCCCTGGTCCACTCTGTCCCGGAGTGGTAGCACCTGATAGGGACCTATCTATGGGTTAAATAGAACTAACAGCATACTTATGCTAAACTGAATTGTTTGAGTAAACTGAATAGCTCAAAATAGAAATGTTTTTTGACAATTAAACCGTACTTACATTTAAACTGTGTGTGCTTATGCTTAACAGAATTATTTGAAATAGAACTGTTTTTTTTATATTAAAACTATTTACACTTAACTGAATTGTTACATATAACTGCTTGAATAGTTTGAAATAGAAATGTTTTTGACAATTAAACTGTGTATTTATGCTAAACTGAATTGTTTTCAATAGAACAGATTATTTACATAAAGATGGATTTGGCGTTAAATAACCTACAAAGGTTGATATGCCATTGAACCCAACAAACCAAACCAAACCACTATAGCAGGGAGCTAAGAAAGGTATAAACTTCACCTCTTGTGACATGTTTTTTCTCTGCTATTTACATTAAAATTGTTTTCATATATTTGTTAAAAAGGAATTTTAAAACCTCGAAATCACTTGTATAATTTTCCTAAAAATCCTCAGCCATATTTTTCAGAGAATGTCTATCAAAGTAGAACTTATTGAGAAGGGAAGAAAAAAAAATCTTTGAGTTCAAATAGGTTCGGCTGTTGAGAGAACGTTATCACCTTTCTGCTAGGCTCCCTTGCCAAGAATTCGGTAAACATTAGACCATGTGGGAAGATCAGTCATTAATATTTTGAAACAGACTCCAAGAAAAAAAATATTTGTGATTTCTTTTTCGCAGAAAAAGCTTATCTCCTACCCGGGAGAAAAATGCTTTGAATATTAATATAAACACTATAACATATATATATATATATATATATATATATATGTACATATATATACATCATATATATATATATATATATATATATATATTATCAAATGAATAATAAAATAGTAAAAATAAAATCTTTATTGACAGTCAGTATGTCAAAAAAGACTTTGTCTGATAAAAAGGAATAAAATATCTTATCAAAATTAGAAATAAAACTATGATCAGCATTCGAGAAAAAAATCTCTTATTAGTGAACACGTTATGTCAAAACAAAAAAGTAGAAAGAAATTTAAAAAAAGAAAAGAGAGCAAATGGAAGGATAAATCACAAAAATAGAACTTTTTCAATATGGCTACTGTTTTGGCTGCCTCACTAAGGAACAGTGGTTAGCTGGTTACTCCAGCAAACTATTATTTCTCGAGTAAATTGTATCTGTCCTAAGATAATTTTTTCTTATGGAATCCTGAAATAAATAAAACCTAGATTATTATCACAGTGAGTCAAAATTTCGCAATAATTCAATCAACCTGTTTGAATCAAAACGTTTTTCGCATTTTCACTGATGGTTTATCATATTTACCCAACCCCTCCGCTTGGGCCGGATATGACACAAGGTCAATATTAAAGCGGATTTTTGCAGGTTTGAATTTAGAGTTTTCTTTCTCCTAGACTAGATGCCTCACCAAGGCTGAAGAACCCAGTCTGTCCTACTATTTACCCATAGCTGGAGGGAGAATAATTGGATTCATACCTTTCCCAAAGGTATTAGCGCTATGTGAAATGCAATCAGTCTCGTCCAGGATTTGAACTCGTGTCGCGGTGTCCATTTCCTACGACGATAATCATTACACCACGGGCACCTCACTGATGGTTTATGGTAACTTGTATTGTTATATAATTGCGGAATGATTTTTTTTTATATTATCATTTTTCGTTGGTTATATCTTATTCGGTTTGGTTAGGCTTTGAACTATTCAGGTTAGTGCACGGGTAGGGGCACACATTGAGCGCAGGTCTTCACGCTCGTGCACGGAGGATGTGACAATTACAGATGTCGTAATAAAAACCCCAGAGTGAAAATGAGACTGGGGTTCGAATGACGTCATGCCCGAAAGCGATGGGCTGGGATTCTTGGTGATTTTGAAAAAAAGCAGAGAGTTGAGATTTGAGGTTGGACGAAGCGAGTTGATTTTTGGACCTTGGCGAGACCAGTCCAGTTGTGTCAACGGGATGTGCCGCGCGTTGATGGGTCAGATGGAATAGTCAGCATAGTAGAAATTGTCTCTCTCTTCTCGTGTCAAAAGACTAAACTCAAGAAGTCAATAATAGTTTTGTACCTGAATTAAAGAAAGTCGTCAGTGTTTCGGTATTCCTATGCACATGAACGTTTTACATATCTGAATATTTTACGTACTCGTATCATGGCTATGTTACAGTATTATATACACGTTATTTTTTTTTCTTATACTCATCTATCTGACCGGATTCTCTGGTCTTCTGTCTGGGATGTCTTCGGGTGGTTTTCGGTTTATCTTGGTCTCCGTGCCTCCTTCAGTTTGCAGAAATGGACACAAAAACTTTGATTTTTGACATCTTTCTTCGCCCGAATTCTCACGTCAACCGCACGGCTAGAGTTATAGCTATTTTAGGTGACTGTTTGTCACGGTACATGGACTACTCTCTAATCACTCTACCAAACCTACCCATTCTCACCACTGAACCAACCAATCAGAGAAAAGGTCAGCCGGCGGTCAAGTCTTGTCTATTATATCACTGTTTTTCCCTGACTCTTCTTCTAGCGGATAACCTGTTAACTTTCCAATTCACATATTTTGAATTCTACACTTTACTAAATTAATAGGCGACTTTTAATTATGAAATACTTGTATCTCAGTGCTATATCATTATTTCATACAACATTGATCAAATCATCATATAATTGTTCATTCTTTATTTTAATGTATAACATTGTCCTTTATTTTACATTTTTGATTATGAGTTGCGAAAAAAAACCCAATTCAAGCCATTCTACGCTACCTGAGGCGAAAAGAACTGAATGCACGAACAGCGGTCAATGATGTGAAATTCCCAGGAAACGTAAAAAAAAACATGTAGCACAAAAACGGTTAAAACTTTGCAAGGAAAATGACATCATCCTCGAAGACCAAACAAGATTACAGAGACCTTCTATTGTAAAAGATGAGGTTTTGCTTGAAATTATCAAACAACAACCAAGCACAAGCACTCGTATATACTATTTACCAACCCCTCCTTTCGGACTGGATATGACACAAGGTCAATTTTTAAGCAGAGTTTAATCGGTTAGAATTCAGAGTTTTCCTTCTCCTAGACTAGTTGCCTCACCAAGGCTGAAGAATTCAGTCTGTCCTACTATTTAACCATAGCTGGGGGAAGAATAATTGGATTCATACTCTTCCCAAGGGTATTAGTGATATGTGAAATGCAATGTCTCGTCCAGGATTTGAACTCTTGTCGCCGCGTCCAATTCCTACTACGATAGCCTTTACACCATGGGCAACTCCACAAGCATTCGTATATTGTCGCCAAAACTTGGTCCTTCAGACAGCAACATCAATCGACACCTCTACAATTTTGGCCTTGTGATTAGACTTGGAAATTTTGCAAAAAGTTTTTATTCACCCGAGTAAATACCATAATAGAACCCATCACCACTTAACAGGTGTGAGTAAGAAAAACTTTCAAGCCATTATAACTGTCGTGAGATCGTTCCTTAAAAACCTCCTGTATTTTTAACTTTGTGTCAGACTTAGTTAAGTTTAGTTTCTTTTATGGGCGCTTTGACATTGGGTTGTATTAAAAAAATTAATCTTGCAAACCAGTAGACTACACAGATGATCAAGTGCTTCATCCAAATACATATGCATAATTCGAATGCATTCTGCATAACATGGCGCTAGAATTAGTAAACCAGCTAATATATGGCCTAGTCGGCTGGGGCTATAGAACATACCGACTGCATCTCTGCAGGGAGGTAAGATTCCCCTAACGAGTGTCATGCATATGACACTTAACAAGGCTTCAGTAATCCTGGAGTTTTGGCTTATGCAGAGATACCGTTCATTGCCATCGCTCCCAGGTTGACTCGGGCTCGCTCTTGTAGCACCTGATGGGTCAAATAGAACTGTTTGACATTTAAACTGTGTACTTTGACATCTAAACTGCGTGCAAACAAATGACTAATGCGAAATAGAATTGCTTGAAATAAAGGTCTTCAATCATTTGACTGTGAGTAAACAAATGTCTAATTTTTAATTGAATAGTTAGTGATACATAGCAATACTTGAAAACATTTATGTTTGCGCAAACAAATGCTTAATAGTGAATAGAATTATTCGTATTAGATAGAAACGACTAAAACCATTTAACTGTGTGCAAAAAAAAAAAAAAAAATGAGCTCAGGCTCATAAATCTGTTATCTACAAAATATGTTTAGAAATTATAAATTTAATATATTTGTATAAAAAGGATTTGGTATTAAATAATCTAAAATGGTTGATATGTCACAGAACTAAACCAAACTAAACCAAACAAGTTCATATACCTCAGTAGTAATATTTCGATGTGAGCATATGTCATTGGACGGCTATTGACAGGTTATCGACCATATGGTAATGTGTCTCTGATTAAAATAACTATAATTCTTCTTGCGTCGGTACTAATGTATGATTGCACCACTTGGACTCTCAGGAATAAAAGCTAGATAGGAACTACACAAGAATCCTGCGTGCTGTTTTGAACAAATCCTTGAAGCCACATCCTACAAAACACAAACAGCTTTACGGCTACTAACCTCTGATCTCATAAACCATATTAGAAAGAAAAGCAAGGCACACAGGGCTCTAAGTGACATTCTCCTGTAGACTACAACTCATCGACACAACAGTGCTTGCTGACCAGCAAAAAATTTATATTCGTCTGCTCTGTGCGGACAAGGCGTACCATCTTGAGGACATACTTATAGCGATAGTCAATAGGGACGGATGTCGAAAGAGAGTCAAAGGAATCTCTGCTGTTGACAAGGTTTGTTGATGCCATCTAACATACACATCAGGGCTTTCCCGGCTTTTGGTGTATGGCGTCTCACTCAGCTATGTTCCACCAGTGAGACGTTGTAAAACAAGAATGTCGCGCCTAAATCGCGTGGAAGTGTTCACCAGGGTCGGTGATATTTGGGGCCTTGCTTACAGGTTCACGAATAGAACCTCATTTTAAATGAATCGCTTATCACATACCATAACTGAAGGAATCTAGTTAAATACAAATGTGGAAAAGTAGTTAGCAGGTATATCATTTTTAGAGTAACTAAATACCACTCAAGACTATTTCAATATCATTCATACAACGACGAAAACCAGTTATCTCGCATTCAGCTAACCTATTTCACATCTCTCTCTCTCTCTCTCTCTCTCTCTCTCTCTCTCTCTGTGTATATTGCATGGTGACTCTTCTTTTCATGTCTTCAGCAATGTTCAGACGATTCGTCGCTTGCCAACATAGTAAATTAAGCAAATTTGGCGACCGTAGACGAGGGAAACCTGAAGGGTCTTTTTTCAATTGCTACCATATTGAGGTGTAGGGGAGGGTACTACCCCTTTCCCTGGATTGCTCCACTATACCCTTGATCCATACCTTGTAATGCTAAGTGTTAAGCAAGGAGGTATCAAGTAACATTTTTGAGTCTTTGGTATGTCTCGTCCTTAGATTGAACACCGGTCTCCCGGTCCATTGGAGAAGGCACCATTTAACTACGTGTTTTAGTTGATCTGAAGATTGTGGAATGCATGAGGCTGTCACAATGCAGCGTAGATTTCAGGATCTAAACATATCCTTTATATTGGGCAATATTTCTTTTCAGTAATACAAACCTAAAATGCAGTAATCACACACACACACACACACACACACACACACACACACACACACACACACACACACACACACACACACATACATATATATATATATATATATATATATAGTTGATCACATTTTGAATAGTGTTTAAACATTTTGTAAATAGAAAATTTACCCGCCGTTTTTTTACGTGATTTTGTGAAACATCTATCAGTCTAATGAGAGTGAAAACACGCAACTCTGAGTTACGGAAGTAGCATGGAGTTCCAATTATAAAACATTTTTAAGCAGCTCAGCTATTTTGGCCAGGAGGATTTTCTGCATTCTTTTCAAAACATGTTGTTCTTAATGTCAATAAGACCTACTTTAAAATAATTTTTGATGTTAGTATATATATATATGTGTGTGTGAGTAGAAAAATTGATAACAACGATCCAAGTGGAAGGAGAGATTTATTGAGCGGTCGACACTATAGCGTTTCGATTCTACTGAACCATCATTAGGACCATGGGGGGTGATATTAACGAATTTTAGTCAACAATCGATGTTTAAAAATGCAAAATACAAAAAAATAGGGGGAAAATTTGTATGATAAGAAAAAGTTGGCCGTTTAATTGGCGAATCAGCCTTTTTTGTTTTAAATTACGTATGTATACTTGCGTGTGTGCTTCCCGAGACAGACAGACAGACAGAAAAGAGAAACTTACGTATTTTTAAAATGATACAAAACTAAAAAGCAGAAATTATATATATATATATCCCATTGGCTAAGTGAGGAGTGATCGCAAATGGCCCGGGGAACCGGGGTTCAATCCCTAATCGAGTCATACCAAAGACATAAAAATGGTACTTGATATATTCTTACTTAACACTCAGCATTATTAGGTACGTATCAAGGGTAAAGTGGAGTAATCGAGAGAAAGGAGTAGCGTCCTCTCCTAATTCTTGGTGTAGTAGCTATTGAAAAAAGAGCCTTCAGGTCGCCTTCGACTAGGATCACCAACTTTACTTACTTATATATCTATATATATACATACAGCATGCAGCATTCTTGTGCAATTGTCGTCAGCCTTTTTCTCCATACGTTTAGTTAGCGTCCATGTAGCACATCCATATAACATTATCCACACGACCGTTGCTTTAAAAAAAAAACTGTGTTTTATTTTATCGGTCAGGTCTGACTTCCATATAGCCGATAGTCTATCGTTAGCTGTCCATGCCATTGCTAGTTGCGTGTTGATGTCTTTCTCCGTTGATGAGACACTGCTTCCTAGATAGGTGATCTTGTCCACTAGTTTCAAAGGTCCACCCTTTAGTGTGGAGATATTGTTTGTGTGTATGCATGTATGTGTGTGTGTGTGTGTGTGTGTGAGAGAGAGAGAGAGAGAGAGAGAGAGAGAGAGAGAGAGAGAGAGAGAGAGAGAGAGGGTGGATTCACACTAGAGGTACTGCTTAGAAATAATGGATATATTTTTACCAATTTTTGAAAGATACTTCGGTTTTAAGAACAACTAATTTTAAGAATACACATACGTATGCGCCTAGGTGTGCATATGCGTGTGTGTATGTGTGTGTGTCTGTGCAAATGTACACATGAATATGTTCTCCATTTAATAGAGATGTCTTTAACAGAAATCAATATTGTTTTCATTATCTAAATAATAATAATAATAATAATAATAATAATAATGGGACTTTAACATAGAAACGGATCACCTAATCCCGACCAGAACACCAAACCTTATAATAATCAACAAAAAAAAAAAAGAGAATTTGCAAAATTGTCGACTTTGTTGTCCCGGCGGACCAAAGAATAAATCTGAAGGAATGTAAAAAGAAGGATAAGTACCTCGACCTTGCTAGAGAATTGAAAAAGCTGTGGAACATGAAAGTGACGATTGTGCCAAGTGTGATTGGTGCTTTAGGCACAATAACTAAAGGATAATTAAAAGGCCTGGAGGACTTGGAATTTGGTGGACGGGTAGACACTATCCAAATGACAGCATTGTTAAGAACGGCCAGAATCCTGAGACGAGTCCTGGAGACCTGAGGAGACTTGCTGTCACTCAGACTCCAGTGAAAAAACATCAGCTAATACTGATGTGAAAAAACTCTAAAGGAGTAAATAATATTAATTTGATGCTGCCAATGTGCTAAAACGGCGGTGAAAATGTGACCGTGATACCAATAATTGTTGGTGCGTAAGGAACACTCCACCGGAGCTTAGCAAAGAGACAGACGGGAGTGGAAATCAGTGGAAAAATCAAGGTCACACTGTCCACAGTATTTGTGAGATCAGCTAGAATACTCAGAAGAGTCATGGACACCTGATAATCACAGGCCCTCACTTAGACTCCAGTGAAAGACCTCCAGTTGACGCTGAGTGTAAAAAAAAATCACAAGCGCAAACAAAAGTATAAGACACAACTGGGTGGGAATGGTGATCCGCTAGGAATTGTACAAGAAGTTTAAATTTGACTATACGAACAAATGGTATATGCACAACCCAAAACAATATGCCATAGAAACTGAGACGCACGAAATTCTCTGGGATTTTGAGATACAAGCGGATCACGTAATCTTGGCCAGACGACTAGACCTAGTGATAGTCAAAGAAAAAAAAGGAGAACCTGCCGAATAGTGAAATTTGTTATACCGGTGGACTACTGTAGTATTTTAAAAATAAAAGAAAATGAAAAGAGAGATAAGTACTTACACCATGCAAGAGAATTTAAAAAGTATGGAACATGAAGGTGACTGTTATAAAAATTATAATTGCTGCCCTCGAAACAATCACCAAATGTTTGATAAAGGGTATAGAAGACTGAGAAATCAGAGGACAAGTAGAGACTACAGCATTGTTAAGATCGGCCAGAATACTGAGAAGAGTCTTGAAGAATTTAGGTGACTTGCTATCATTCAAGTGTCCTGTGAAAAAGCATCAGCTAACGCTCGTGTGAAAAACTCTCAAAAGAGTAAAATAACAATAATACGAGAAGACTTAGTCTTGGCTACAAAAGGAAAACCTTAAGTGAGAAACTGATTCTCTTCTACTAGCAGCACAAAACAACGCCTTATGGACTAATTATGTTAAAGCCAAAATAGATTAGACGCAACAGAATAGCAAGTGTAGATTATGTGGTGATAGAGACGAAACGATTAATCACATCATAAGTGGATTTAACAAATGAGGGCAAAAAGCTATAAGACTATACACGACTGGGTTGGAAAAGTGATACACTGGGAAGTGGGCAAAAAATTGAAATTCGACTATTCTATCAAATGTTATATGCGCAAAACAAAATCCGTCGCGCAGAATAAGATGACCAGATCATGTGATAATTAAGAAAAAAAGAGAACTTGCAATCTAATGGACGTTGTAATCCCGGCGAACCACAAAATGAAAATCAAAGAAAACGAACAGAGCGTCAAGCACCTGAACCTTGCTAGAGAACTAAAAAAAAAAGCTACTAACATCGTTAAAGCTTCATATACCGAAGACGTTGTTAAAGCTTTAAATACCGAATAAGGACAGATATATACCCAAGAAACGACTAACGCATATTCAACACCTTGAATGGGGGATTCAACAATTTCAATTGTATTCAAGGTAAATTCCCTCACTCATTGAATGATTGTTGAAGGTGATGGTGATATCAGTTGTAATCGGTGCGCTTTGAAGTGTTCTTAAAGCCTTGGAAAAGAGGCTAAAAGAGTTGGAAATCGGAGGAAGAATCGAGACAATCCAAACTACTGTATTGTTGAGATCGGCTAGAATACTGAGAAGAGTCCTGGAGACCTGAAGAGACTTGCTGTTACTCAGACTCCAGTGAAAGTCCATCAATTAACGCTGGTGTGAGGAAATTGCGAGGAGTATAATAATAAAAGGGATATTGTTTATAATGATGAAGATGCTAAAGTTAAACCGACATCACAGTTGTCACTAAATCACTTTGTGGGTATGTGTCGAACTAAGTACAGTATAATATGGAGAGTGGTCAATATGTAGGATAGAGCTATCATATAATAATAATAAATATATATATATTAGATATATGGAAGAAAATAATGGATTGTCATCCGACAGTAGGTAATCCAAATAGGAGAGATTTATTGAGAAACAAAGTCGACACTATAACGTTTCGGTCCTGCAGAACCATCATCAGGACTATGAGGGGTTATATTAGTGATGTTAAGTTAACGATGGATAGCGTAAAAATGTAAAAATATATAAAAACTTTGAAAAAGTTGTATAACATGAAAAAGTTGGTTGTTTATGACAAGAAAAATTGGCTTTTCGATCAATAAATCAGCGTTCGTTTCTTTAAACTACGTCACCTGACCTATTTCATATATATATATATATTAAATCCATCTTCTTTACTGCCTGATGATTGTTGTTTCGCAAAAAGCTCCATAGGATAGAGAGATTATATAATAATAATAATAATAATAATAATAATAATAATAATAATAATAATAATAAATAAATAAACACACACACACACACACACACACACATATATATATATTTAATTTCATCTTCTTAACTGCCTGATGATTGTTGTTTTGCAAAAAACTCCATGAAACCCAGGGTTGTAGTCTATTTTCCATGGATTATATATATATATATATATATATATATATATATATATATATATCATTATTATATTTCTATTCATATGTACTTATATATATGCGATAATTGCTTACCTGGGAAGATCGGATATTTCTGTGATAGTATAAATGTCTACTAGAAGATCATATTCAGAAAATAGTTGCTTCTTTACGAAAAAAATTCACGTGAACACACATTTGTGAAATTCATAGATCGTCACATGTCCTTCAGAAGTCTTTCATATCGTAATCTCACTTTTCAATTTGCAGACGGTAACCTGAGTTAATATGTTTTTCACTGCGTTGAAACCACAATTTGTTGGAATGCTAAGGTGTGTACATCAAAAAAAAAAAAAAAAAAGAAAAGAAAAAAAGGAAAGGTCACAAAGAATAAACGTATTCTTCGTAGCGTTTTGTAAGACATTACCTTGTAATATATGTTTAATTAAATTGTAGGAAAATAAACATTGTGAACAAGGGCAGATAATTCTGTTAACATTCTAATAGCAGATTATAGCAATTTATTAAACTGACATTGTAAGAAGATAGGAACATTTATATTTCAGTAACAATCTAAGGAAATTTTATTATAGTTGCCAGTTGGGCATTAAAATCATGTGAACAAAAATTATTCGTACAGTAAATAGGTGCGTAAAACACACACACACACACACATACACACACACACACACACACACACACACACACACACACACACACACACACACACACACATATCTATATATATATATATATATATATAAGATTTTCTACCTGCAATAGCAAACATTTTCTTTACACGCAGAAAGACGTATATATATGATTGAATTATAAAGACACATTGGTGCATATAATGTATTAGGATCCTTTCATTTTATTAGAATCCTAAAATTATATAGACAAATGTGTCTTTTAAACCAGCTTAAATGAAGGGCCGCTGCCCTACTATACACACACACATGCATATATATATATATATATATATATATATATATATATATATATATAGCCCACCCCTTTGCAACGAGTAGGCTGCGATGCAAAATGACCTATTTTAAGCGTAGTTTAACCGATTTGAATTCATTGTATTTTTTAACTCCATAATTAAAGAGCCTTTTCTGCGCTTCTATTTACCAATCCAGGAGGGATAATAGTTGAATCTAATTCAGGTAAATTATGAGTATATATATATATATATATATATATTGTCATCCACAGACAGATTGTTTCTTTGTATCACAACTCTTCAGTGTGGCTAGACACTTCGAGTTGGAATCGAAACTCGCCAAACTTAACGCTACACTGACATCTTACCGCGCAGCCAATTCGGTGAGCTACGACAGCTCGGGAATTTGAACGCACTTTGTATTAGCTTTTGTTTGTTAACGTTTTACGCTATCGGATACCATTTGAAGAGCGTGTGGCAGCCGTTAATTCCTTTGCCAGAGTGCTCGATGTAACGTTTTAATGTGGACACCAGTTTAGGAGAAAGATGAATCTGACTAACATATGACAAGTGTAGCTGACTGAATTCCCTGGTTTAAAGATCTTAGGGAAGAACTAAGTCTTGGATAAAACAGTGGAAGTGGTGTACATGACACAGAAATACACACGCATGCACGCTTATATATATATATATATATATTAGGGTGCGTCAAATATCCAACTTTCTAAAAAAATTCTAAGGATTAATTTGAGCCCAATTTAGTTTTATTCCATTTGTACAAATAGGCTCTCATGCAAAAAAATTGTGAAATTTTGCTTCCTTTTAATATGGCCATCTTGTCATTTTATGTTTATTATGCTGTATGTCATATTTGTTTGTCATATTTAGGAGGATATAAGAAAAACTAAATAGAAATTTGTTATTGGTTCGTTTATGACTTTTTATATAGACGAATGCATGTAGTTTATAAGCCTGTATTAAAATTCATGAATAGTTGATGTACTACAATTTTAAATGTAATAAAAACCATGGATTTCACATAAAATTATTTATTACTTATATACATCATTATAAACAGATAAAGCTGTAATTACTTTTTTTAGAACAACGTGTGTTAAGAGTTGGAATTATCTATATTATTATATTAATAAAACATCAATAAAAAGATTATATCAATATAGAGCTAAACAATAAAACATGATATTGGACTAATTTTTTAATGGAGGTGCCCGTGATGTAATGGTGATCGTCGTAGGAAATGGACACGGCGACACGAGTTCAAATCCTGAGGCTGATTACATTTCACATAGCAGTAATACCCTTGGGAAAGGTATGAATCCAATTATGATCCCTCAAGCTATGGGTAAATAGTAGGACAGCCTGGATTCTACAGCCTTGGTGAGGCAACTAGTCTAGGAGAAGGAAATCAAACCTATTAAACTCCGCTTAAGAATTGACCTTGTGTCATATCCTGCCCGAGCGGAGGGGTTGGTAAATATGGATATTGTACCTATTTTGCCTAAAATTATATCCTGAAATATGATTTTTGATGTAAATTACTATGTTGAGAAAAATTAATATTGAACTGCAACGTGGTCGTATAAAGCAATATCAAAATAATTCCATTTTAGGAAATAAATATTTATTTCATATAACAAACAAAATAAATTTGGGAACAGACTACATTTTAATGGCATTTGTTGTACCCTAATATATATATATATATATATATATATGTAAGTATTTTGTAATTTGTTGGAAGCATTGCAAAAATTATTTTATTTAATAGTATTGAATTAATGTAGAGAGCTATTGTAATCCAAAACAATAATTATTTCAGTCTAATTAATTTCTAAGTAAAACTTCCTCGTCAGAGATTTTTTTTTTTATAAATGAACATGATGATGGAGGTTCAAGTTTTTTTTTGAACATTGTAAACATGGTTTCACGTGGGGTGTTAGAAAGACAGGTCGGGTGTTGTAACCATGGTGCCTCGTGGGGTGCTTAAACTATATATATATATAAATTTTATCCATAAGATCTGAAGAAGTCCTGTTAATTTTTTTTCGTGTTTTTTGATTTTTCAAAAACACATAACAGAATGGAAATAAATTTATAATTCTGATGTGACCGGTTTGTTGTTTTTTCTTAATGATATATATATATATAGCGTCAAATGACCATTGTGTCTCCTATCCTAAAGAAAATCTATACTCCCGTGTCGGCTTGGGCTGTTGAGTACGCTGACTGCCCCAATGCAGAGGAGTAGCACTCCCCACCCGCAACGAGTGTCTTTGGTAAAACAATACGGTGAGACTTCAGTCCTGGAGTTTTCGGGAATGTGGCGTACCCTTTCAATGCCAGTACTATATGGAGTACCCTTTTTATGCCAGTACTATGTAGAGTACCCCTTCTATGCCAGTACTATGTGGAGTACCCTTTCAATGCCAGTACTATGTAGAGTACCTCTTCAATGCCAGTACTATGTAGAGTAACCCTTCAATGCCAGTAGTATGTGGAGTACGCTTTCAATGTCAGTACTATGTGGAGTACCCTTTCAATGCCAGTACCATGTGGAGTACACTTTCAATGCCAGTACTATGCAGAGTACCCCTTCAATGCCAGTACTATGTGGAGAACGATTTCAATGCCAGTACCATGTAGAGTACCCCTTCAATGCCAGTACTATGTGGAGTACCCTTTCAATGCCAGTACTATGTGGATTAGGGTAGGTCGATTTTGGAACTGTACAAAGAATAATGCGGTGAAAGTGGCAAAATAACATCAGAAATTACCCCACGAAATATTTTTTTCTAAAATTTTGTATTTTTTTTTGCGAAATCGCATTTAAAGACATAATATTTTGTGATTTTAGTCGTGATATCGGTGACGCTGGAAACCTGTATCCATAAAATTAAATCTGAGACTAAAGGAAAATTAGATAATGAAATTTATTAAATAGTTGATATTTTTAAGTTTATTATCCATTTTCATATTATGTTTAATTAAATGACCAAAAAACAAAATAAAATACATTAAAATATATAGTTTAAAATACAAATAACAACTTACTAAACTTTGTTTTATTTACTGGATATTTTTTCGGCTTTCACCGGTGGTAAATATCTCTCCGGAGTACTTCGGTTTGTTTATGTTTTTTACCCTTATAATTAACACAAATATATATATTTCGCAAATTAGACATACTATTAAAATATTTAAACATTTTATAATTATTGTAATTTATTTATATTTTTAAATTTAGTGTTTTTTAAGTGAAAAGTCGGTTTACAAGTTAATTTTGGAAGTAAACAGTACAATACTGTTGTTTGGTAAGAAATTTATTTACAATTTTTTAAAAACATCTTCGTGTATTTTCAGACAATATATATATATATATATATATATATATAATATATATATATATATATTCTTTTTACAGATATTTTGATTAAAAATGGCAGGAAAACACTGGAGTTTCCACTCGAAGTAAAGGTGCAATTAAATTTTCAGGTTTACCATCACCATTGGATAAAACTGAGTCACAAACTTGTCGACAAATAATTCAATACAGCTATTTTTTAATGAACAATTATCCCCACCTTTCTTGTTTAGGTATTTCTAAATTGATAGCAAAGGACATGATAGATATTTGTAAGGCTGTCAACCCTTGTTTGCCTTTGTTAAAGGAAATTAGTGTTGTCAACAAGGTGAAAATTCTATGATTTCAGAAGGCAAAGCAAATAAGTAGGAAACATCTACCTGCTACCCAAACAAAATTCTGGAAGGAAAAGTTGGATACATTTTTTTGATATATCATCATGTTCGCGCAACCTGCCAATTTTAAGTTGTGACAATATTAATGTCAAATGCACCAAAGAAAATTGCCAGTCTAAGTACATCATCTGCACTTGTCCTCTGACAAAAAAGCCAACAAAAAAGTATGCAGATATCCCCACCAATAGCTTCAACATTATATGTTCTGGGTGATTCTTCCCATTCTTACTCATCTTCTCCAAGTGATGAAACAGAGGATTATAAACAGCTAGATAGTCCTCTCCAAGTGCCTTATAACCTCACAAAAATTCCAAGGTATGCTCTTGAGTTAGTTAGGGGTGATATATTTTTCTAATCTTGGAGCCAGCCTTGCCAATGCCTTGCTCTTGGATTTGAGGGCTATTGGCCTTTTTATCCCTAATATAGATATAAAGAATATCTATATGGATAAATGTAAAATAGAGCAAAGGCTAAAGTGAAAACAAATGCCTATGAAAAGCATAATGAAAATGCGGAGAATCTTCTTTGTATTGGAGTTGATGGGAGGAAAAAGACACACTACACTACAAGGAATCAGTGGAGGAAAATGGAAGTAAAATTCTGAAAAAAGCCAAAGGACCTAATGCCACTTGACAATCACAAAGGAGACACCAAATGAGAGTATATATTTGACTCTCAGGGTTCTTCCTGATATTGGCTGTCCTTGTTGACAACACGAATGCAAATAGAGGCTGTGAAGGTGAACTTGTTACACTTTTAGAAAAAAAAAATCTTCACACAATTGGTTGCTCCTTACATCAAAATGAACTTCCATTTAGAGCTCTATTCAAACATTTACATGGCACTACAAAAAGCCTCACTACATTCAATGGTCCATTGGGTAAATTATGTGCAAATGATTGCAATAATTTACCCCCAAAATCTTTTTCAGCTGTTGAAAATACCCAGGAGTTTCATTTTGGAATGAAAGATATGGATAGCCTTAGTAGTGACCAAAGACTACTCTATGAATATACAGTTGGTATTTCTAGAGGTAACTTGGACCCTAGATTTGCATCATGGAAATTGGTCCATTAAACCAGGCAAGATGGTTAACTTTGGCCATCAGGCTCATGTGCCTATGGACTCGTGGGACATATCCACAGAATCTTTCTACCAAACTATATAGTTTGATAAATTTTATTGTGAATGTTTATTCTATTTGTTCGTTTGATATAAAAAATGTTACAAGTTCCATCATCAGCAAATTTATATTTACAATATGATTGACAGGATACGAAAGAAACCAATTGAGGTTCAAAGGATTACATTAAAAAACCTCCAGTATAATGCCTTGGCATTACTTCTGGAGATTGTTTTATTTTCAATGGTGAAATTTGATGAACATGAAGTGAGAGAAGAGGATATAAAAAGAATTTTGCCCTAGGTACGTTTATATTTATTCATACAAAACTAGTTGAAGTACTTGTGCCAATTTATTAAAACATTTTAAAGATAACTCTGATTTCACCCAATATTATTAAAGCAGAACAAATTGCATTTAAAAATTAAACTCAAATTATTTTTCATATTCTTTCAGAAGGGGAAGCCAGTCAAGAAAAGATTTTAAAAGATCCCAATGATCAACTTTAAAGCTGTGCACAGGACTGATTTAGTTGATTTGTCAGTAAATGGAGTCTGTGAGCCACCACTCACACTAGACTTTTCTGAAGATGAGTTACAGAATTCATTGTTAACTGGTGAAAAGATTAACTTGCCAGATTTCCCTTCACATTCCCAAGGTGTGGAACGGGCAGTTAAGTTAGTGACGGAGGCTTCTCAATCTGTGTATGGCTTTGAAGCAAGGCACCAGCACATACTTGCAAAAGTTTTGTGCCAACAATTGAGACCAGCGTTTTCATCTAAGGGCTCATGTATGGAACTATTTGATTCCATATATTAAAAATTATTAAACAATTATTTGTTTTTCCATATTTGTTTATTTGTTGTATTTCAATTCATATCAGGAAAAAGTTTTTTTTTCAATATATTCGAATATTACTGTTTGAATAATAGCATTTTAGATTCGACACAGGTAAAGCAGGGTGGGGTAGGGGTTCAATTTTCAATTTGAAGTTTTGTTATAATTTATTTATTCTGTTTCCATAAAATAAAATAAGATTTCCTAATTTAAATACTGAAATTGTTTGGTTTTTACATCAATATTTAGGCCAAATCTGGCAAAATCGAGGACTTTTCAGTACATGTTAATTCAAAATCTTTCATGCCAAATTAGCAAAAAACCGTTGAAGATTCAGATCTAATTTTTGGTATGAGTATTTAATAGGTATATACACAACTTTCAGTGCATTATTCTTTTTGATATTTAAAAAAAAGTGAAAAATCAACCTACCCTAATGTGGAGTACCCCTTCAATACCAGTACTATGTGGAGTACCCCTTCAATGCCAGTACTATGTAGAGTACCCCTTCAATGCCAGTAGTATTTGGAGTACCCTTTCAATGCCAGTACAGTGATAGTATTTGTTAGGGTCACATCTATTATTCAAATTAAACTATTCAATCATTAACTATACTTGCAACCCGAGAACAATGAGCAAATGAATGTTTAATTATTAAATCGAAATATTCAGATTTACATACTTGAAAGTATTTAGAATTAATTGCACTAAAAACACTTGAAAGCTATTGAATGCATGCAAACAAATGTTATATATAAAATAGAATTATTAGTGTTAGATAGGAATAATTGAAACCATTTAACTGAGTGGAAAAACAATAAGCTCTGGCTCATCTAAAAATAATGTTAACTGCAAACTGTTCCCGCGCATATCATATTTATAGATACATATATAAACAGAATTTGGCGTTGAATTAACTGCAAGGTTTGATATGCCATAAAACAAGACCAAATCAAACTAGATAGCAATTCTCGAAACTATTTTGTAAGTAAAAAAAAATGATATATATCAAATAGAATAACGCTATGTTGACTTGGGTCGTAAAATACGCCAGTTGCATCTCTGCAGAGGGGTAACGCGTACCCCCAGCTTCAAGCTGCATAGTATCACAGCTGTTCTTTAGAATGGATGACTTTGTGATTAAATAATCCACAAACGTTGAGATGCTATTGAGCAAAACAATATACGAAACCAAAGAAAACCGATAACTTATTATAATTGAAACAAGACTAAAAATGCAATTTACATTCTTTTTGATATATATATATATATATATATATATATATATATATATATATATATATTGAAGAGTGTATATTTAGGTAGTGAGTGGTTATTAAGGCAAATTTTATTAAAGAAAATGGAACAGTTTGTTTATTATTATTACTTGTAATTTTTCTTTTTGTTATTTTTCTTTTGCCCTGGTCTTGGTAGCAAAGAAATTTTCCCATATCTTCTGCCCAAACGCTTTCGACCATATTTTTGGTCATCATCAGGGCTGTGGAATTTAGGTTGACGGTTTAAGTTGAGTTTTATTGTTTTGATTATTTGTAGCGTTTTTATTTTAAAGTGATCAGCTGGAACGTTTTTAGTATTTTCTTTAAAAACGTTCAGTTGGAAAGGTTTTAATAAATATATATTCTGTTGGATAAAAATATCAAACAGAACCTTCTGTGCCTGGTGATTGAGCGGTCCACATTAAAAGTGACAAAATCAACGGATTTTCTGAACTACTGTGATAAAATAGATACACTATTCGCTTGCAAACTGAAAATAAGATCCTCATCTTTGTTGTGTTGATGAAAGGTTTCGATCGGTAAGCTATCCACCATTCACAATTTGTCTGAATTTCTATGATAAAGTGTATTCATGATTTCCTGACAAATTTTCAATTATTGTCCTCCATTTTATTTTTGCTTTTTTTTCATCTCGGCTTGGTTCTCCACCCTTCACGCATTGTCAGAATTTCCGTGAAAGAAATATTCTCATTATTTTCCTATTAAGACTAATATCTTCATCTTGTTGTCGAGGTGAAAATGTTTTCGAGCAATGAGGTTTTCAGCTCTCTTCAGATTGTCTGAATTTTCATTTGAATATTTCAACTTTTACAAAAACTCTACCAGAGGAGCATCGAGCACTTTTTAATGCTCTTCTTTTACATTTTGTCGACTTTCATTAGGATACATATCTACATACGCATATATATATATATATATATATATATATATATATATATATATGGTCATTTACAGACAGACTGTTTCGTTGTATTACAACTCATCGGAGGGCTAGATCGAAACCTGCCTAACGCATGTATATTAATTTTCCTTTGTTAACATTTACGCTAACACACATATATATATATATATATATATATATATGTGTGTGTGTGTGTGTGTGTGTGTGTCTGTGTCTGTGTGTGCATGTGTATGTATGTGTGGTATATCTAAAAGCTTTAAGTAGCTTAATGCACAAAAAAGTTATAGGAAATGAGTTATTTTCTTAAACAGAATTCCATCAGACGCTTGAAAATTTTGACGAGACACGAGAAACGCGGAGTGAATTGACACTTGAATAGATTAATCATTCTATTTAAATACGTGTTCTCAGAATATATATATATATATATATATATATATATATATATATATATATATATATATATATATATATATATATAAATGGATTATTTTTTACACTGATTATTACATTCGTGTTTCCGGTTCGGTTTTAAAAACAATTTTATTGATCTATTTCTCTCTTTCTCTTTCTCGTTCTCTATCTCTCTCTCTCTCTCACACACACACACACAAACTCTCTCTCTCTCTCTCTCTATGTATATATATACATATATATATATATATATATATTTGATTAAATAATAAAGACACATTTTGTCTATATAATTTTATTAAGATCCTTTCAAGCTTTCTGATAAGTGTCTTTATTATTGAATCAGACATGCTTAAATGAAAGAGTGCTCCCCAACTACACACACACATACACACATATGTGTGTGTGTGTGTGCTCGTGTGTGTGTGTCTGTGTATTTTGGCAGCAGTCGTTCATTTAAGCATGTTTCATTAAATAGTTAAGACACATTTTGTCTGTATGATTTAATTAAGATCCTATCGAGTTTCCAGATAATTGTCTTGGTTTCAGCTTAGAATTGGTGGATGAATTTACCAAAATTGTCCCGAACGCTTTCAGACCCTTCATAGACCATCATCATCGGTTGCGTACATGTGTAAAGAGTGTTTCTTAATGAGTTTTGTAAGTTTTCTTTTTATAACATAACAAAACTATGCGTATATATATATATATATATATATATATATATATATATATATATATATATATATATATATATATATATATATTTATGTGAATAAGCAGCGTCTCATCAACCGAGAAGGACATCGACACACGACTGACGAAGGCATGGACAGCTATCGATAGGCTCTCGATCATATGGAAGTCGGACTTAACAGATAAAATGAAACGCAGTTTCTTCCAGGCAGCGGTTGTGTCGATACTGCTATATGGATGCACCACATGGACGCTTACGAAGCGGCTGGAGAGGAGGCTGGACGGAAATTACACAAGAATGTTGAGAGCAGTATTAAACAAGTCCTGGCGACAACACCCCACGAGACTCCAACTATACGGACACTTGCCCCCCATCACAAAAACTATACAAGTTCGACGAACCAGACACGCGGGACACTGCTGGAGAAGCAAGGACGAGCTCATAAGCGATGTACTCCTGTGGACCCCCACTCATGGATGTGCAAGTGTGGGACGACCATCACGAACTTACATACAGCAGCTATGTGAGGACACGGGACGTAATCCTGAAGACCAGCCGGAGGCGATGAGTGATAGGGAGAAATGGCGAGAGACGGTCAGGGATATCCGCGCAGACGGCGCGACATGATGATGATGATGATATTTATTTAAACATACACAAATACGCAAACATATATATATATATATATATATATAGAGAGAGAGAGAGATTGGAGTGATTGTGTGCGAAGCTGCAATACCATTTTGTTCGTTTCTGGCATCTACATTGATTTGTGTCATGAAAGCAACCACTTCTTCCCTTAGCAAACAAGTTCCTAGATAGATTGCTACACACTTTAACAAAGGTACCGATTTCTCTTTATAATGTTACTTAAATTGCTCATTTAGCTTTGCTAATAGCATATTAATATAAGCATTGCAGATTATATGAAGAAAACTGAGAAGAGAATGAGAGTTAATAACTCATGTTTTAAATAAGGGTTCATTTTGTGGATGCTGTTCTGTTTAGTGTCTTCACAAGTTATTTAATCGTATAGCCATCCTTGTAGCAGGACAGTAGAAGTTCTATTTAACCCATAGCTGGAGTATTGTTGATTGTTGTCATCGATATTGCGTTACGAATTTGTCCACCTAGGCTGAGAGAGTTACGTCGTTAAACTAGATATCCCTACAGACGGGAGAATGTGTGTTCAATCTCGTTATCAATAACTGTGAAAAGAATAGAAAAGACAGCAGATGCGAGATACCACTGAGGCATCGAGTGTGGACTGAAAGCAAGTCTACACCTGTCCTTCAAATAGAGGGTTCAGTTCGGAATTCGCGAAAGGTTACCAAGTTCGACAAAATAAATCTGAAGAAGGCCTGAGTGTACCGCAGCCGAAACGTGAACATTACAACTAAGATGAGTAAAATAGTCAGCAATGTTTCAAGGATAATAAAAACAATTTCTCTGTCAACTTTGACCGAGTGGAAACATTAACCTTATTGTAAATTAAATCACCCTTCAGTTAACTAAATATTTTCTCGAAAATAGAATGAGATTTAGAGTGTTACATATTGAACTTTGAAAAGCCAAGTCAGTTGTGGATTTCAAAACAGGATATGCAGCTGTGTGTTAAAGTAAATAAAAGACATAGGAAATGAAACGCGTGAATTGAACCGGAAAGTAAAATGTGTGGACGTCAGAAAATTATATAATGACAGAAGTTTTTCGACCCAGGCAGTCAGTCGTTCAGTCAATCGGAGAGCAGTCAGCAGGTGGCCTCCGGGTTGAGAATCGGTCCTGTATTAAACCTCCAGCAAAAGAAGCTAGGGTCTGAAAATATGCATCTCCACCTGGTGGCCTTCGTTTCTTTCTCCCGAACACACAACCATCACAATGCTTCGAAGAAAGTTATTTTTATTTTTATTAACAAGTATCCGCCTTTCTTCGTTTGATATACAACAAGAATCCTCGTGGCGCAGTGATTAAAGTGTTAGATTGCGATCTCGAAGAAAATGAGTTCGAGTTCCAGTCGCTCTATAACGTTCACTTATACTCTTGAGAAAGGCATGAACCCCATTATCCAACTATGGGTTAAATATCATCATTGCTGTTCTGCAAGGATTATTTCGGTCACAGATAACCCACGAAGGTTGATATGCTATTTAACAAAGAAACAGAACATAGGATAAGTTTATTTATAAACAGAACATAGGATAAATTTATTTACCTATGAAAATATATTTACCTGTAAAATTTTGTCATTTCGTAAAAGAAATCAGTCATTAAATGAATTTTTGTTAACAAAAGTTTTTATCTCATTTTTTTCATTCAATTATAACCTATCGCACCACAGTTTAAAAGGGAAGAGTCTCCGTGGCTAATGTGCTGGACTGCAATATCGTTGTAAGTGAGTTCGAACACTAGTCGTTCTATGACGTTCTCTTTTGGTTTTGTTTAGTTTGGTTTCTTTGTTTAATATCATGTCAACCTTTGTAGGTAATCTAATGCCAAAGCTATTCTCCTAGAAGAACAGTAGTGGTACAATTTAACCCATAGCTGGGAGGATAAGGGGGTTCATACCTTTCCCAAGTGTATTTCTCCGAAAGTGAACGTAATAGCGTGACTGGAGTTCGAACTCGCTTACTACGATTTCGCAGTCCATCGCTTTAACCGTTACACCACGAGGACACTCTCTTCCACTTTTGGACAAATACCCTTGGGGAAGGTATACCATTAAAGAAAGCAAGAAGACGAAGCTTATAAACGAATCTGAAACCGATTTTATTCGAATGTTATAACAGTTGAAATTACTTGGCATATTACACATCTGCACCGTGGAATTTCCAAACTTACATCTGCACCGTGGAATTTCCAAACTTACAGTATAAATATGTTTTGGTAAAGAAACTTACATTTACATGCCAACAAATTATGAATAGAAATTTTCAGAAACATGCACATGTATTTGATAAATCAATATATGCCTGCCGATATAAGCATATTCTCATTGGGTAGAGTGTTCGCCAATGGTCCGGGAGACCGGGGTTCAATCCCCGGTCGCGTCATACCGAAGACTTTAAAAAATGGTACGTGATACCTCCTTGCTTAACACTTAGCAATATAAGGTACGTATCGAGGGTAAAGTGGAGCAATCCAGGGAAAGGAGTAGCGCCCACCCCTACAGTGTAGTAGCTATTGAAACGGGAGCCTTCTGGTCACCCTCGACGACAGTCAGCAACTTATATATATATATATATATATATATATATATATATATATATGTGTGTGTGTGTGTGTTCATTTATATATGTATATATTTAGATATATTGACACGTACATATGCCAATATGTATCCCTATATAACCATATATATGGCTATTTTCTCTCTCTCTCTCTCTCTCTCTGTCTCTCTCTGTATATATATATATATATATTATAACAGTGTTAGTTTTCATTAATCACTTTGTGGGTTTGGGTCCAACCAAGTGCAATATAATATGGAGAGTTCTCAATATCTAGGATAGAGGTATTATATAATAATAAATAATATATATGATATAAATATATACTAGATATATATATTTAATTCAGTTTCTTAACTGCCTGATGAGTATTGTTTTGCAAAAAACTCCATGAAACCCAGGGGTCGCAGTCTAAATTCCATGAATTAAATATATATATATATATATATATATATATATATATAACCACAACAATACCTACACACATATGAATATATATACATGTGAGTGCATAGATATGGTGTGGATATACGTGTGGGTGGATGTAGGATGTATATATATTTTATGTAGGCATAAAGTTAGATATATTGACACATATATATGTCAATATCTAACAATATATCACAATATAAATGTTATCTATCTAACTCTGTGTGTGTGTGTGTGCGTGTGTGTGTGTGTTTTATGTAGGTATGAAATTAAATACATTGACACAGATATTATCAATATACATCAATAAATTGCTGTATACATATGCGAATATTTTATTCGTCAGTCCCTCTCTCTTTCAGTATATATACATATATATATGTGTGTGTATGTGTTCAAATTCCATTGTTCCACCAGAAGTCTACTTCTTTTTCCTTGTACAACTAAAATATAAAACGAACAAACAAACAAAAAACAGGTGGAAAAATACAGAATTTAAAAAGAAACACTTTTTCCTTTCTTTTTTCCCATCACTCACTCTCTCTCTCTCTGTCTGTCTCTCTCCTCTCCTTTTCTTCCACTCTAAAATAACCCCTTCATCTCCCCACCTATAAACACACACACACACACACACACACACACACACACACACACACACACACACACAAACATCAACATCGTAATTTAATAACATGTACAACACTGGGTCGGATTCTTTCGATGCCTGTACACGCAAGCCGTACGCTCGATCCTGCCCTCCCCCACCCAGACTCTCCAACTGTAACCCGTTTTCCTGAACGCAGACCCCCCCAACGCCGTCCTTCCCTTCGACCAACACCACCACCACTGCCACCACTGCACATGCAAGTCTTTAATGCACTAATTTTCTGTGAGACGTACATTAACCACTAGCAACGCTCCTTCGCTCCCATTCTCTCTTTCTCTGTCTCTCTGTCTCTCTCTCTCTCTCTCTCTCTGTTTTCCGCTTTTCGCAACCTCGCATTGTCTAGCACATTTGAGTTGCTAGAAATGCGTGTGATTGGAAGAATATTTTACATGAGTTATCGACGTCTATCTAAGAGCCAATAGGAATCAACTCCGCTGCTTGCGATCGATAGCCGGTTTCGATACGAGAAGAAGAAGAAGAAGAAGAAGAAGAAGAAGAAGAAGAAGAAGAAGAAGAAGATCTATGCTTATCCCTGAACTGCTTACAAGCCGCTTGTTTAGCATTTAGAAATTTATTATCTCCACCATCAAACAGGCGTTACTGAGAGGTATTAATTTTAGAGTGAATAATTCCAATATTATAATTATCTCCCAAGAAATTATACAGCTACGTGATAAGTACCGTCTATATTTCTGTAACGAAGTAGTTTCATTATTTCCTTACCAACTGGAACTAGTATCTCCATCTTTGTTGTTTTGGTCACAAAATTTCAACCAGTAAGCTTTCCACTTTTCACGGAGAGTCTGAATGTATCTGATGGAAATATTTTCATTATTTTCTAAATGAGACTAATATTTCCATCTGAGTTGTTTTGGTGAAAATGTTTTCGATCGGTGAGCTTTCCAGCCCTCTTCTGACTGTCTGAATTTTTATTATGCTCACTTTAACCGGTAATTTTCATAAACGTATCTTCATTTTTGATGATTTTGTCATATGCCGCGATCATTGAACTTCGGGAAGAAGTTAATGACTCAATGACGTTTTATGTGATCATGCTGAAAAGTGTATATATATATATATATATATATATATATATATATATAGAGAGAGAGAGAGAGAGAGAGCGACAATATGCATATATATATATATATATATATATATATATATATATATATATATATATATATATATATATTGTGATTTATATAGTGATATATATATAGTGATAAATATGGACATATATACATATCATTATATCTAATTATATATCAACATAAATGGACACACACACACGCACGCATATATATATATATATATATATATATATATATATATATATATATATATATATATATTTTTAAAGCAATAAAAAGTTATATTCATGATAGGAATAAAAACGTAAAAAGCAAAAACAATGGTGACAAGCTAGTTGACCGGTTTCGTCCTCGCTTAACAGAGCTAAACCGAGGAAAATATTGTGTGAAATAATAGTAAAAAAAAACAAGATTTGGAAATATTTTTGACAAGAAAAAGTTGTATTGGAGACAATATCGAAATAATATTATGTCCTAGGAAACATTCTCTTTGTAGAGAGACGGTCAGCCGAACAAATATATAAATTGTCTCCAATATTTTCAGAAGAAATGAAGAGTGTGACTTGCTCTGTATAGAGAGCAAGTCCAAGTTAAAATTCATGCATAGTCACGATTATTTATAAGGTGTTCTTCAGTTGAAGACCCGTATGTATTCCTAAGATTATCACTCGAGCCACCAATAAAGTTACGTATTTTCGTTGGGATATGTCACTTAATTCTATCATATAGTCGCTAAAACTATTGGAGACAATTTTTATTTGGTCCGGTAAACCGTCACTCCGTAAATCAAGGGAATGTCCGCTAGGACATGATATTACCTCGATATAGTCTCGAATACAATATTTTCTCCATCGTAAATGTTTCCATATTTTTATTATTATTATTTTACGCGATATTTTTCTCGATTTAACTCTTTTGAGCGAGGTCGAAACCGGTCAGCTAGCTTTTCACTCTTTTTTTTAAAATTTGCTTTTTAAGTTTTTATTCCCATCATGAATTAAACTTTGGGATTTTTTTTGCTTTAATTAAATTTTGTATGCTTCAAATATCTTTATATATATTGCGATGATTATCAAATGAGCAACCTTCCTCCACGGGTCTTCCCGTGGAGGAAGGTTGCTCATTTGGTAACATTTTTACGTCTACGGTATAACATGATTATCAGTGTATCAGCAGTAGCTGACCATCAACGCCCATATTTGGAGATGTGACAAGGGAACACTGATTGGATGGTGTCGACCAATGGCACCAAAAAGAGAAATAGTTGCACCGATGTGCGCGAAGTGATTACGAAAGAGCAGTTGAACCAGCGACGCAGACCATGAATCGTCTGTTGGTGTCCAAATAATCCGAGTTGAGGGGAAATTCAGTGACCACGAGGAGTGGGACAAAACTTGAGGCAAATCTTCGTAAAACCTTCGACTTCAATCTACGCCAGCAACTCCGGAGATAATAAAAGAAAATAATGAAGTCATCCTCTCATATCGAATGAAAAAGTATGAATAACTTTTTATTGCGGACTTTTTGTCCTCATCTTGGTAGGTTTTTTTTCATCTCACAACGGCCAAATTTCACCTCTGGCCATCTTAAGGTGATTAACCGCGACCTCGAAACAGGAATGCTGAGTCTTGTAACCGTATCCCCAGTAATTACAGCCTTCCATAGTTGTTGTCTATCGCACCATGTTTTTGACCAAGCAAACCTCTGGCCTGCTTGGGTAGGAATTGAAACTGCTATCTTCTGACAATGCTCACCTGGAACCGTAGAGACTCAACGCCTTTATCCGCCCAAGCTGAGGACAAAAAGTCCGCAATAGATAAGAATTAATTCTCAGATTGGAGCCTGTTCTTTTGGGGATTAATGACAATTTAGTGATAAAAGTGACCAAAAAACAAAAAAACAACAAAAAAATGTAAATCAGAATAAACAAAGTTTAGTAAATAATAAGTTTCATATTTTATTCAGAAGTGGACGTCTCCCTGCATGGTGGCTTACGTGCTGGACTGCGACATCATAGGAAGCGAGTTCAAACTCCAATCACGCTATTATATTTACTTTTGGACTAATACCCATCGGAAAGGCATGAACTCTCGTATTCCCTCAGTTATAGGTTAAGTAGCAACACGTGGTTTAATGGCATATCAACTTTCGTGGGTTATTTAATGCCGAAGCTATCTGTCTAGAAGAACCTATTGCTTGGAAGATAAAGGGGTTCATGCCTTTCTCAAGCGTGTTTGTCCGAAAGTGATCGCAATAGTACAACTGGAGTTCGAACTCGCTCACTACGACCCTGCAGTCCAGTGCTTTAACCATTACGCTACGAGGACATCACAGCGCTACTACTTTTCTTCTACAAGGATAGCTTTAGCTTTAAATAACCCAGGAAAATTGATATGCCATTAAATAAAGACACTAAACTAAACTAAGAAGACTTTATGCCTAGCCTGGATTTCATAGAAAGGGGTTTTCTCTCCTAAGTGACTTGTTGTTATTATATCCCCGAAATAGAATTTTAAAAATTCAAGCAACCTCACGTTTATAAAATGTTCAAACTATGTAAATATTCAACCCGTATGAATATTCAAACCTCTTAGATATTTAAACTATCGAAAATTTCCCGATATCGAACTCAACTCCAACATTACTAAGATCAGTAAAAATACTATAAAATATGTTGAAGCACGTGGATGTCTTGA
This sequence comes from Sepioteuthis lessoniana, assembly GCA_963585895.1. Lineage (NCBI taxonomy): Eukaryota > Metazoa > Mollusca > Cephalopoda > Myopsida > Loliginidae > Sepioteuthis > Sepioteuthis lessoniana. The sequence continues at coordinate 98,944,887 of OY757918.1, forward strand.
TGTCATTTGATCCTCAATATAAAACCTGAAATCCTTATAGATTATTTTATCCAGTTCCGGACGCCAAAGAGTAAAATTTAAAGATTGATTGATTGATTGATTTTAACGGCACGACATACTTTCTAGGATTATTTTATTTTTAAAGGTAAGGGAATTGCGTGTATTGTGCATTCATTCTTACATTTTTGTAGTTTTATTTTGTGTACTTTGTCATATGATATCGAGTATTCCTTTCTAATACAAATAATTTACAAACCAAACAAATTGAACCATAAGATGGGACTTTAACAGATACAACCACACCAGGTTAGAGTGGACCTGGGAGTAATGGCAATGAAGTATAGTCTTCACTTCCTAGAGCTCAATAAATGGAGACTCACTATCTGATGCAGTTTAGGATATTCTTTTTTTTTGGTTTGGTTTGGTTTGGTTTGTTTTCCTGGCATATCAACCATTGTTGGTTATGTAAAGCCATATCCCGTTTTTACATATTTATTAATTAGATAATTTGTAAACACATTTTGTAGATACACAAAATTAGATGATCAAACATTTATATTCCTTACAATTCATTTTAGCACAAGTCAACAAAATTAAAAGGTTCCAAGTATTGCTACTGTATCACCAACAATTCAATTAAACACCAGTCTTTTGTTTGCACGTAGTTAAATGACTAAACAATTCCATTTTATTCATAAATAGGACTTTATCAGGTGGTACCAATCCGACCGAAATTGAATCTGGGAGCGATGGCAATGAAGAGGTATTACGCATTCCCTAAAACTCTGTCATTACTGAAGCCTCATTATCCTATTTACCCAACCCCTCCGCTCGGGCAGGATATGACACAAGGTCAGTTTTTTAAGCGGAGTTTAATAGTTTTGAATTCAGAGATTTCCTTCTCTTAGACTAGTTGCCTCACCAAGGCTGAAGAACCCAGTCTGTCCTACTATTTATCCATAGCTGGAGGGAGAATAATTGGATTCATACCTTTCCCCAGGGGTATTAGTGCTATGTGACATGTAATTAGCCTGGTCTAGGATTTGAACTCGTGTCGCCATGTCCATTTCCTACAACGATAACCGTTACACCACGGGCACCTCCATTATCAGATTGATTAGTGTCATATCAAGGCGTGGGGGTTCTCACTCCTTTGCAGAGATGTTGTCGGTGTATTCTACAACCCTAGTCGACTTGGCTATCCTCTTTGGGGAGGAATCTTGGGCCTCAGTCAGCGTATTCTAAGTCGTGCCGATAGGGCACTGAAAAAGCGTGCAAGTTAGATGTTAGAAGCTGTTAAGAATAAAGAACTTATGACGTCAAAGACCAAAGCAATAATACATTTAAAAATTGGAAAGTCGCGAAAAAAAAGTTTAACTGTGGAAGCAATAAGTAAGTTGTCTCCCTTAGTCGAGGGCGACCAAAAGGCTCCCTTTTCAGTAGCTATTACACTGAGGTGTAGGGGAGGGTGCTACTCCTTTCCTTGGATTGCTCCACTTTACCCTCGATACGTACCTTATATAGCTGAGTGTTAAGCAAGGAGGTATCAACTACAATTTTTAAAGTCTTTGGTATGATGCGACGTGAGATTGAACCCAGGTCTTCCAGACCATTGGCGAACACTCTACTCACTAGATTTGAAATATATGTAAATATTGAAGAAACTTGTTACCACTTTACTACAAATAACATTGCAGGAAAATTTATGTCAATAAAACAAATAGACGAATGAGGTTGTAAAAGACAAAAAAACAGCAACAAAAATACAAGCCTCTTATGTCTTTATTATCCAGGAAAAGAGAAGAAAAGTGCTATTATTTTTACTGCTGTATACAGTGAAGATAATTTAAGCAATGAGTTCTCCCTGCTGAAAGGAAAAGACTGTTGGGAAAGACAAGATGTAAGCAATCGTTTATATTTGCCGTCTTTTGTTGCGAACTGTGTTTCCTTTTAAATTTGCAGCTGCATAAGTTTGTCTAAGTTTAGTCCGTCTAGAAGAGTAAATTACTTTGTTCGTTCATTGCGTTTAACGTTAGAAACAGTTACAAATAAATAAAGATGGAATGTTTAGCCAACATCGAATGACGAACGTTAATTTTGAGCGCCAATCAGTAAAACACATTTACTGCCTGTCGTTTTTTTTTTTTTTTTAGCTTCGTTATCCTTGATTCTTGGCAGTACTCTTTATTGTGGGTACTTTATAGTTGATATACCCATGTGCGTTTAGGTTAATGAAATGTTCACTGAAGAGTATGTGCTTTGGATTGATTGACTGATTGATTGATTTGAACGGCATGTCAATTCATCTGGGTTATTATATGCCTGGGGCTTAGCAAATTACGTTCAATAGATTTTTGTTTTTATTTCTTAAAGGTTTTTTCTTACACAGTTATATAATATCAATTTTTCATCCATGATTTTCAAGCAGATCTATTCCACCCAAAGGAGGTGTCTTCGTGGTATAATGGTCAAAACGCTGGACTGTAGAATTTTGGTAAGCAAGTTCAAATTCCAGTAGCGCTATTACATTCCCTTTCAGACAAATAGCCTTGGGAAAGTTATCCTCCTAACAGTGCATTAAATAGTACCTCTACTGTTCTTCTAGAAGGGTGACTTTGGCATTAAATAACCCACAGGGGTTGATTTGCCATTACTACCAACTATTCGACCTATAGATGGGACCCTAACAAGTACTACCACTACTGTGTCAGAGTGGACCAGGTATTAATGGTAATAAAGGGTTTCTCCACATTCTCCAGATCTTGCCCAGTCGCCTGGGGCTGTAGAATACACCAATAGCACCTCACCACAGGGGTGAAACCACCCCCAACGAGTGTCCTGTTAATGACATTAAACAATCTGATGGGGAGGTTCCAGTAATGCAGGAGTTTTGTGGAATGCGGAGTACCCCTTTATTGCCATCGCTCCCAGGTCCACTCTGGCCCGGAGTGGTAGCACCTGATAGGGTCCTATCTATGGGTTGAATAGCGCTAACTGCATAGTTATTCAAAACTGAATTGTTTGACTAAACTGAATTGCTTGAAATAGAAATGTTTTTGACAATTAAACCGTACTTACATTTAAACTGTGTGCATATGCTAAACTGAATTATTTGAAATGGAACTGTTTTTGACATTGAAACTGTACTTACACTAAACTGAATTAGAACTGCTTGAGTAAACTGAATAGCTTGAAAAAGAGATATTTTTCACAATTAAACAGTACTTATATTTAAACTGCGTACTTATGCTAAACTGAGTTGTTTGAAATAAAACTGTTTTCATAAAAATGGATTTGGCGTTAAATAACCTTCAAAGGTTGATATGCCATAAACCCCAACCAACCAACCAACCAACCAACCATTCTCCAGATCTAGAGGGGGTGTCCTCGTGGTGTAATGGTTAAAGCGATGGACTGCGGAATTGTAGTACGCGAGTTCGTACTCCAGTCGCGTTATTATGTTCACTTTCTGGCAAATACCCTTGGGAAAGGTATGAACCCCCTTATCCTCCCAGCTATGGGTTGAATAGTACCAAAACTGTTCTTCTAGGAGAATGGCTTTGGCATTAAATAACCTAAAAAGAGTTGATATGCCATTAAAACAAAGAAACCAAACCAAACCAGATCTAGAACCTCACCATGAGTTGCAGATTAGTATCATACACACAACACATTTTTTTGTTGGGTGAGGAGCTTAATCTCCTCGACAAAAACCACCCTGCTGGCTGGGGGTGTAGAATACACCGACTGCACTTCTGTAGAGAAGTAGGGGCCTTGGCAATGTTACCTGTTGGCTGTAGGTGGCAACCCGTAACGCTTAAAGACGGAATCCTGGTGGAAAGACAATCCCTAACCAAGTAACCGATTAGGTCACTTGGCCGGCAATAATCCACTTGGGTTTTTACTTGGCTAGATGGGGTGTCGGAGAGGCCCGATCCGATTAATCATGTCAAACACTAGTCCCAATATGACTGTACATATCTTATTCTTCAAATTGTTCTTGTGGTAAACAATGGTTTAGCTTAAAGGTGCTAGAAGTCAGTGGCTGAGGGTCAAATGTGGTACGATAGCAATATTTGAAACCATCTAAACTGTTCGCAAATAAATGATTAGTATTAAATAAAATTATTAGTGCTTGATAGCAATACTTGAAACTATTTAGTATCCAGGATAAGACATTTAACTGCATCTGATAATGGGGTTTTAGTTGTCTAAATTTCTGAGACGAAGCTTGTTGATTTTTATCATTAAGGGTTTTCGGTCTATTGTTTTCATCTTTATTGTTATTTCTACATCGTTTCGGCCAATATATCCTCCTGCCTTCTTTAGATCTTTGTCAAACTCGGGAACCTTCACAGAATTTCGAACTACGTCCTTTATTGAATCCACAAAGGTCGCCTGTTCTGATTCCGTTAGCCATAACCGGGTACAAGTGTTAAGAATTCCTGTATTGTTACTCGCCTCTAGTGAGAATTGAACCTGCAACCTCCAGATGATTGTCTCCTTAGAAGCTTCGGGATTATTCTAGAAGTTTGGGGAATGTAGACTACCTTTTTTTTAGCATTACTCTTAGTTCCACTCTGACCGGAGTGGTTGTCATTTTTAGGGTCCTAAAAAGAACAGTTTAATCTTTTACTTGGGATTATTCCTATCATTCTTTAGAAACCGAACAGTTGAGAGAAAATTGTTTGTCTTGGGTAAGAGCTTTTATGTGTTGGTTGGTTGGGTTTTATGGCATATCAACCTTTGTAGGTTATTTAACGCCCAATCCATTTTTATGCAAACAATTTATTTTCAAACAATTTTTTTTCAAACAATTCATTTTAGCATGCTTAATTTAATTGACAAAAAACATTTCTATTTCAAGATAATCCGTTTATTCAAGCAGTTCTAATTTAGCTAATTCAGTACAGATTTTGTTTACACACAGTTAAATGTTAAAACAGTTCTATTTCAAATAATTCAGTTGAGAGTAAATAAAGTTTCAATATCAAATAAACAATTCAGTTCAGTATAAATATGCCGATTAAATGCAATAAACAATAAATTTCAACCACGGTTTACTTCTATTTAACCTACAGATAGGACCCTTATCAGGTGCTACCACGCCGGCCAAGAGTGGACCCGTGAGCAATGGCAATAAAGGGGCACTCCACATTCCCCCAAACTCCAGCATTACTGGAACCTCACCATCAGACTCTTTAGTGTCATATCAGGACATTCGTTGGTGGGGGTCCTACCCCTCTGCAGAGAAGCAGTCGGTGTATTCTACATAGTAACGCTTGGAATCATTTTAATTTTGTTGACATGCTAAATTGAATTGTTTGAAATAGAACTGTTTGATCATTTAAATGTGTGTAAACAAATGACTGATGTTTAATTGAATTGTTTTTGATACATAGCAATATTTGGAACTATTTAAATTTTCTTGACATGCTAACTGCATTGTTCGAAACTGTTAGATCATTTACTTGTGTGTATCTAAAAAAATATGTTTACAAACCATATATTTGATATACATACAAAAAGAGGATTTGTCATTGAATAACCAACAATGGCTGATCTGCTATAAAACGAAACGAAACAAAACCAAACTTTTCTCAAAGGTATTAGTCCGAAAGTGTGCGTAACAGCACGATTGGGGGTCAGAGAAGAAGCTCAGTTTGTGGTCAATATGATCATACGAGTATCGTGCATTTAAAATTTTTGTTTATATCTATTTTGGGAAAATTTCACGTATATATATATATATATATATATATATATATATATATATATATATATATATGTGTGTGTGTGTGTGTGTGTGTGTGTGTGTGTGTGTGTGTTAATATGGTTTTCTGTTTTTAAATTGTGATGTCAGTGTCGGTAATGTAGAACATGTAATTCTACGTTAGGATAGATAGATAGATAGATAGATAGATAGAACAGACTGAGATAGATAGATAGAAAGAGAGAGAGAGAGAGAGAGAGAGAGAGAGATGAACAGATAGATAGATAGATAAGAATAGACTGAGATATATAGATAGATAGATAGATTGATAGAGAGAGAGAGAGAGAGAGAGAGAGAGAGAGAGATAGATAGATAGATAGATAAGAACAGACTGAGATAGATAGATAGATAGAGAGAGAGAGAGATGAACATAGAGATAGATAGATAGATAGATAGATAAGAACAGACTGAGATAGATAGATAGAAAGAGAGAGAGAGAGAGAGAGAGAGAGAGAGAGATGAACAGAGAGATAGATAGATAGATAGATAGATAGATAGATAAGAACAGACTGAGATAGATAGATAGATAGATAGATAGAGAGAGAGAGAGAGAGAGAGAGAGAGAGAGAGAGATGAACAGAGATAGATAGATAGATAAGAACAGACTGAGATAGATAGATAGATAGATAGATAGAACAGACTGAGATAGATAGATAGATAGATAGATAGATAGATAGATAGATAGATAACGAGAGAAAGAGCGAGAAAGATATATATATATATATATATATATATATATATATATAGAGAGAGAGAGAGAGAGAGAGAGAGAGAGAGAGAGAGAGGAGGAAAATGAAACTGCAGTTCTTCCAAAATAAATTAAAAGAGACCGTTATTACTGAATTCGATTTTCATCGAGTGCTTTAGATTCCTGGCCTTGTGCAAAACTAATTTCATCCCCCTTCACTCGCTTTCTCTCTCTCTTTCTCTCTCTCTCTCTGTCTGTGTGTGTGCGCGCGCACACACACACACACACACACACACACACATATATATATAGAGAGAGATGTATGTTTAAATGTGTGTGTGTTAGAGAAAAATGCAAATAAATTTGAGTTTGTAAATATAAAAATATGGAAAAATTAGGATATTCAGGGGATGTATTTATTTATATATGAATAATAAGCCATCGATTCATGTATCAGTGTTTAAAAAAATATCTTCTGGGTTATGTAATTACATGATGTTGCCTCACTCCTCCATCCAAATTATTTTCTAATGAAAAAAATGAAACGAAATTATTTTAAATTGTGTGTGACGTAAAGAGTTCGAAAACTTTGGCCTTCGTTCATCTTTATTTATTTATTTTTTTTGTCAAAAATATTCGCTGCCGATTTTTAAAATTATTTTGAACTAATGAAATAAATTTTTTTTTAAATAATGTCTGTGAGTCTAGAAATTATAAAAAAATCATTTTTAAAATTTATAATTGTTTTTATTTTAAAAATGACGCCTATCTCTGCTGTTAATCTTTTTGAAGAAAAAAAAAATTGAATAAGTTTTCAAACACTAAATATGTCACATACATTTTGAAACATAACGCTGGTAATAAGAGAATTTTTTAAAAAAATTCTCATTATTTTTATTTAAAGATTATTTTTCAGATGAGACATTACATAATAATATCGCCCTGAAGATGGCTTCTAAAACAAATCGAAACGTGAAATTTAGCTTATGATGTAAATTGATAAATCCTCAAAAAAAATTTTTTTTTCATATTTTCACACACACACACGCACATGCACATATATGTGCATGTGTGTGTGTGCATGTGTGTGGTGTAATGGTTAAAGCGATGGACTGCGGAATCGTGAAATGTGAGTTCGTACTCCAGTCGTGCTATCACGTTCACTTTCGGACAAATACCCTTGTGAAAGGTATGAACCCCCTTTATCCTCCCAGCTATGGGTTAAATATTACTGCTGTTTTTCTAGAAGGGTGGTTTTGGTATTAAATAACCCAAGAAGTTGGATATGCCATTAAATATAGAAACAAACCACGCCTGCATGATAGGCTTTTTAAATAATGACAATAGGTATATCGAAAGTTACACTAACTCCTAATGCACCCCGGGTGGTGTAATGGTTAGCACGCTATACTAGCAAACCTTCACGAGTGAGTTCGAGTCTCATTGATTGCTCCACTTATTCAGCCCTGTGCCACATCTAAGCAAAGCCCTTGATAAATTACTGCTCTTAAGTCTAAGCTAGTAGGAGTTGCCAGATAGCTAATTTCTTCCGACTATCGTGAATTTTAAACCTACATATATTTTGGCAAATAAAACGCAAGGGAAATTTAAAAGATATTTTTAGGAAAAAAAACCCGCACCTTTTATGCAGTCAAATACGGTAATATTATAAATCATCATCATCACTATTATTCCAAGATTCTCGCTATCCGTTGCTATCAGATATCGCTCTTGATAAGTCCTTTAGATGGCATCTAGTGACCGCTAAAATTTGTTGAATGTTAGTTTTTGCTGCTCGGCCAACACTGGTGAGTCACCTTATAGGAGACCAAAAGAAAATGTCACTTGAGTTCGTCCTTACCTATTCAGCAGTGGCCATGTCTTGCTCATCTTACTTAGATGGTTTGCGAGATGAGAGATAAGTGGCCGAACAGTTCCTATTTTAAAGGCTGCTGCTTGCGGGATATATTCAGAACAGCACGTTACATCCTTGTATTGTATCCTTTTAGTTTCTTCTCCAGGCATTTTGTTAAAGTCCAAGTGATGAGACCATACAGTAGTACCGACACAGGCACAACTTGGAAAAATCCCTTTTTTATTTCAAAATAAAATTGCTATTTTCATATGCTCATTTGCTCCGCTTTATCTATGGTTATGTTTTTTCAGTAGATGAGATCTTTCAACCGAAGTACGAGGATCATTAAATAAGTTTCCAGACCTTTTTCGTATTGGCACTTTCATTGAGAGTACACACATGAAACTCAAGTCCCCTTTGAAGTAATCTCCTCCAGCTGCAATGCACTTGTTGTACCGTTCCAACAACCTCTGGAAGGCCCCATAGAAGTCCTCTTGTGCGAGCGTGTCAATAACCTTCGTCACAGTCTCTTTCATCTCCTCAATTGTCTCATAACGCCAGCCTCTGAGCTTAGGGAATAAGCAAAAGTCACAGGGAGCAAGGTCTGGACTGGTGCATTCTCCTATTGGAAATACCATACACTCGATTTCTGTCAGAATCTCTTCCTGAATTCCCTTAAAACCTCAACATAGTAACCCTAAACCTAACCCTTTGGCCAATCAACTCTGGTGTATTGACTTCCTTACTCCTCCCACACCTCTCTTTATCCCTCATAGACTCCCCGGGTTCCTTGAATCTCTTATGTCACTCAAAAACTGATATTCGATTTATGCAAGATGGTCCAAAAGCAGTCTGAAGCATTCCATACATTTCTGTGGCACTTTTTCCAAGTTTAAAACAGAATTTTATTGCATATAGTTCTTCTCAAATGTCCTTATGTCCAGATTGCATTTTTGAAATTCACCAGCTGTGACAATCAGGTTTTAGTAGGGTGTATTCTAATTCCTGCTGTAGCTGTTCATTTGAACCTGAAATCATAAACATTGGTCAGTCATCTCATAAGATGTATAGCAATAACAAGAGTCTACAAAAACTTTAAATACCTGTACAAAAAAGTCTGGAAACTTATTGAAGGCACCACTTATATAAATTAATCTACTTATTTCCAAATCTTGCAATTTAATGAGAAGACGGCACCACCTTGATTAAATCACATAAACTTTGATTTTTTTTAGTTTCCATAGAGATTGATTTCTCTTAATGCCTGCCTCAAGCTATGCTACAGAGATTAGGAGTTTTCGCAAGAAGCTCAGGATCATCTGCGTAGTCTGTATCTGTAATAGTTTTTGCTGGCTATCATCTCCTTATACTTTTTTAATGTTAAAACATTTTCTTTCATAAGACCTATTGACGTTCGTAGTAAATAATCTAGGCAAACTCAAAAAAGAAATGGTTGTAATATATGCATGACTTCAGTCATCAAAAGATAATCATGATATGATCAAATACTTTTAAACTCAAAGTGTCGAATCACTTAACATGAATTGATTGAGAGCAATAAGAAATACAAAGAAAAATGTTTCCATTAGATGTTGGCAGTCTTAAAAGAACAACGAACTCGTAAAAATTGCACAAGGCTATTGGTATTTAAAACATTGGCATTATTTTTAGCGGCAAAACTATCTAATTTCTTGTTTTTTCCTAGTCAGTTGTAAGCGATAAGCCCATTCCTATTTAGATGTGACAAAAGGTAAGAGTTCTTCTCTTGCGTATCTTATAATTAACACGCTGCCTGGCTCTACCTCAAATAACAAAACTGATATTCTCTCTGCGCATGGTTGCATGCAGCATAGTAATTTTAGACTTTCTCAATGAGGTGAGTCTGCAAAACAAGCCAAAGAATTAGACCTCTTGAGGAATGTACCAAAACACTTTTCTTTAGCTTGAAAGGATTGTTTTCAACTGTTTGTTTATTCATGTGGCGTTGGAATCTGACGCTGTTAAAGTTGGACAATGATAAAATCAACATGGCTGATTTTAGAGTTTACAAGGTAAGGTAAGCGTAACTACCAAGATTGACAAAAATTATGAAATTGGAACACTTAGATTTTTTTTTGATTTATTGTAAATAATTTAACAGATAAGATAAAATATTTCTATTTAATAGCTGAACAGTCTGGCTTTTATAAAAAAGATTAAAAAATGAAATAAAATAAATAAAAAAAAATTGCCCAGTCAGCTCTGCACCTCTGCAGAGGGGTAAGACCCCCTTCCCAATTAGTATCCTGCATATGACACTAAACAATCTGATTGTGAGATTCCTGTGATGCTGGAGCTGTAGGGAATGTGGAGCACCCCTTCATTGCCATTGCTCCCTGGTCCACTCTTGCCCGTAATGGTAGAACCTGATAGGGCCCTATCTATGGGTTAAATACAACTAAACTGCATACTTATGCTAAACTGAATTGTTTCAATTAAAACCTTTTGACTAAACGGAACAGCTAGAAATAGAAATGTTTTTGACAATTAAACTGTACTCACATTTAAACTGCGTACTTGGGCGAAACTGAAATGCTTGAAATAGAACTATTTTCATAAAAAATGGATTTGGCATTAAATAACCTACAAAGGTTGATATGCTATAAAAAACATTAAAAAATTGTTACAGAAACTAGATTAGATTATTTAAATTGCCGGCATTATTTTTTCAAATGCATGGAATAACCTCATGTTGAAGAAAAAATATGGAATGATACATTCATTTGCTTTCCTATAACAACAGAAGCCTAAATTTGCACATTGGTCAAAAGTTAAAGCGATTAGAAAGGAAACAAGGCTTCAATAAATGAACTGTTTATTGAAACAATAAAAAGCACTGTAAAACTCATTAAAGATAGCAATCCACAGTGAAGTATGGTGAAAGGCGTTAGCTGTTTCAAATTAGCAATCATCCCTTCGGCTCCATAAAAGAGGGTTTAAGAGGCAAACGGTATGCCAGTGACAAGGAAGTGAAAACTGTTGTGATAAAGTGGCTCATAGAACAGTCGACAGAATTTTACGAGGCAGGGATACAGGCTCTCATTCGAGGGTGGAACATTACTATTGAGAGTAACGGTGACTATGTTGAGACGTAGGGATGTGATCCATTAAGGACTTGCTTCATTTTGATGTATGATTCATGTTCCTGTGTCGGTAATTATTGCTCTACTAAAGAAAAAGGCATTACTTTTTGACTGACTTTCATTGTTTAACATATATTTTATAAAACCAGAAAGTTCAGCAATTAAGTAAAAATGTTTTGCGTATTTTTGTTATTAACGTATTTACTGCTAAATAAAAAAAATCTTGGTGTACGTTCTCTAAGTTCACTAATTTCATTATTTCTACTAGGGGTTATTACAGTACATTTGTGTTAACAATATTGTTATTGATATTGGATTATTTCTTAAGTGACATTTTATTTAACAAAGAATTAATTTATATGAGCTATTCCCTTGCGCAGACAGCACAATATGAATAAGGGGAAGTACTCGTAGCTTAGTAGCTAACGGACTGAACTGTGATAACGCAGTATGTGAGTTCGAACTCCAGTCACGCTATTACATTCACTTTTGGTTAAATACCCTTGGAAAAGATATGAACCGTCTTTATCCCACCAGTTATAGGTTAAAGTATACCCCTATTATCTTTCTAGAAGAATGGTTTTGGCATTAAGTAATCCGTGAAGGGTGACATGCCCTTAAACACAGACACCGAAGCTGTATTTCTGAAATGAATATAATTTAGTGGTCTAAATTTCTGAGACGAAGCTTGATGATTTTTATCATTAAGTGCTTTCGGACTATTGTCTTTATTGTTATTTCCATAACGTTTCGGCCGATACGTCTTCCGGCCTTCTTCAGGTGATTGTCAAACTTTCTCAGTTGGAAATTCCAAGGTTACCGAATATGAGAAACAAATGAGGAATTCCGAAAGTACAGTGATTGAAACGTCACGATTGTAACAAAATAAGAATATTATTCTAAATATTCTTGCATACTTCAAAAAGTCTTTCATAGAATTCTTAGAGACAAAAGAGTTGACAAAGTCCAATTTCTATTTATATAACTTTTTACTTTTATTTAAGTATTGAACAAATCCTGGAAGCAACATTTCGCAAAACAGAACCTGTACGGCCCCCTACTTCCCATCTCTATAACCATCCCGTGGTGTAATGGTTATCGTCGCAGGATGTGGACACGACGACACGAGTTCAAATCCTGGACGAGCCTGATTACATTTCACATAGCACTAATACCCTTGGGAAAGGTATGAATCCAAATATTCTCCCTCCAGCTATGGGTAAATAGTAGGGCAGACTAGGTTCTTCAGCTTTGGTGAAGCGACTAGTCTAGGAGAAGGAAAACTCTGAATTCAAACCTGTTAAACTCCGCTTAAAAATTGACCTTGTGTCATATCCTACCCGATCGGCGGGGTTGGTAAATAGGATAACCATCCAAATAAAACTAAACAAGATATGCAAAACACTGTTGGAGAAGTAAAGACGAACTCATAATCGACGTTCTTCTATGGACCCCTTCACACGGATGTACAAGTGTTGAACGACCAACAAGGACTTATCTACAAATAGTCTGTACGGACACATGATGTAGTCTAGAAGACCTACCGGAAGCGATGGCTGATAATGACAAATGGCGAGAGAGATTCAGAGACGTCTGTGCTATTTAAATGTCTTCCCAATTATTCAGGTTAACCTTTCTTAGTCGGGTTTCTGATTTGATAACTTTATGAAATGAGAAAAATGTTCCCTCACCACTTTTAGTAAGGTAGCCCAAACGTGATAAGAAAGAGCTAAAGACTCACGTTTCTCAAACCAGTCTGTTATATTCTATATCATAACTCCAAGTCTCAAATGTAACTTAAAAATTAAAGAACGATTTTTTCTCACGCGATCACCTATTAGCCAAACACAGTGCAGATTTTAACCCGAGTCCTATCTTGTACAGTTCACATGTTGATTTATTAACTTCGACCTCTCATCCACCAACTTCCACCTCTGCAGGTGTTTATGATGGAGGTCAAACCCCGTTACCAAACATTGTATTTGATGACGCATTCCACTTCATTAATTATAGATTCTATTGTATTTTATATCAACTTTCATGGCTCCTTATAAGGGAATATCAGAGAAAAAAAATCAAGAATAATCTCTCAGTGAGACTCGAACCCTTTTCCCTTTTCATCTTAAGATCTGATCATATTTACCACCCCCGCCGATCGGGTAGGATATGACACAAGGTCAATTTTTTAAGCGGAGTTTAACAGGTTTGAATTCAGAGTTTTACTTCTCCTAGACTAGTTGCTTCAATAAGGCTGAAGAACCTAGTCTGTCCTACTATTTACCCATAGCTGGAGGGAGAATAATTGGATTCATACCATTCCCAAGGGTATTAGTGAAATATATGTGAAATGCAATCAGTCTCGTCCAGGATTTGAACTCGTGTCACCGTGTCCATTTCCTACGACGATAACCATTACACCACGGGCACCTCCTCTTAAGATATGATAACTTGTTTAAATAGCCTTAAAAGATATTTCAAATGCGTTTTTAAAAATATCTATGTCATTGTCTTGACTGACTAAACTTTGTTCACTTGTAGCTCAAGGTCAAATGTTTTGGGTACTCAATGAGACATAGTCTCCATATTAAAGCTTGTTAGTTTAGTTTACTAAATATGACACCAAGTGTGGGACCAATTCAGTCTATTTATAATTATTTTCTAAGCTTAGCCAAGTTATAATACAAATACACGAGATTCAGTTACAGAAAAGTGAAAGGGGGACGCCTGTCGTTCTGGAAAATTCCATATCTGTTTATAAAGTTAACAAAAATAAAGAAAGTTAGAAAAAAATGAGGTTGTTGGCTTCAGGCAAAGAAGTAAGTTGAAACTCCACCTGGAAAAAATTTAAGGAGATAAATACAGTAAAAGAGTCATCAGCCCTTGGAGTATGAGGCTATTTCAGATTGTTCCTTTTGGCAGGGTGAAGAAACTTCATGCTAATATGTTTGGCCAGCCACCAAAATTGCCAGCAAAAACTCGTCGTGTGGAAGGAAGTTATGCGTTTCCCGAGTTGCAATGTAAGCAAGAGTGTTTTGCATTGTTGATTATATCTCTGCAGTTGGTGCGAAAGAAATGGAAATCTGGCTGTTTCTCTCGATTAGTGAGCGAATAATCTAATTACTAACTTTGCATGACACAAAGATGAACTGTGGAAGAGGATTGTTGGTCAGTATGTTTTATGGCGTTTCAACCTTTTTCGGGTCATTTAAAGCTGAATTAAATTTTAAACAGTTCTGTATAGTATAAGTATAGCTTTTGTTTACAATCAATTAATGTCAAAACAGTTCAGTTAAATGTCAAGAGAGTTCCATTTCAAACAATCCAGTTTGGCATCAGTACACTGTTTAGATCTATTTAAAAACAGTTCGATTTCAAACAGTTCAGTTTAAATGCCAAAACAGTCCTATTTTATTCAAGCAGATCTAATCCAATTAATCAAGTTTAGCGTGAGTGCAGTTTCAATGTCAAAACAATTCTATTTCAAACAATTCAGTTTCGCATAGAAAAAGAGTTCCAGTTTAAACAATTAGGTTTATCAGAAGTAAGTAGTTTGAATGTCAAAACTGTTTTATTTCAAGCAATTCAGTTGAGCATAAGTACGAGTTTTGTTTTATTTGACCCATAAATAGGATCCTATCAGGTGCTGCCACTCCGATCCAGAGTGGACCAGGGAGCGATGACAATGAAGGGGTAATCTGCATTCCCCAAAGCTCCAGTATTACTCGAACCTCACCATCAGATTGCTTATTATCATATCCAGGACACTTGGGGAGTCTTACCTCTCTGCAGAGATGCCGTCGGTGTATTCTACAACCCCAGTCGACCGAGCAAAAAGAGGATTTTGTTGCGTTGTAACGCTATAAGCTCCTCTGTTCGTGCCATAATGAACTTGTATGTTGGTGCAAGTATGGTTCTATGAATGCGTATTCACATCATCATCATCATCAACAAGCTGTATCATAGTTACCCAACCCCTCCGCTCAGGCAGGATATGACACAAGGTCAATTTTTTAAGCGGAGTTTAACAGGTTTGAATTCAGAGTTTTTCTTCTTCTAGACTAGTTGCCTCACCAAGGCTGAAGAACCTAGTCTGCCCTACTATTTACCCATTGCTGGAGGGAGAATAATTGGATTCATACCTTTCCCAAGGGTATTAGTGAAATATATGTGAAATGCAATCAGTATCGTCCAGGGTTTGAACTCGTGTCACCGTGTCCATTTCCTACGACGATAACCATTACACCATGGGTACCTCATCAAGCTGTATCGACAGTATGAATTCATTGGACTCTTTCTATCCCTACGTATCGGTCATCGTTCTTGGCAAGTCCTCTAGACGGCATCCAGTAACCACACAGAGTTTAAATAATGTAAGTTGACCAATTCTGGTGTGTCCATATGTATTCTACTGCTCCGGCATACAGGGTCGTTACAAAGAGAATAAACGAAAAAAGAATATTCTTCATCATTTTTATCTTCAAGTTGCGTCGACAGCACAGAGTCCTTTGACTGTCTCACTCACCATCTCTCCCTATTGGTTATCGCTCTTGGCAAGATTTCATAGACGGCATTTTGTATCCACACAAAGCTGGTTGCCCAACACTGTTCTGCCCACGTGTAGTAGTCCACTGTAGAACATTAGTCATAAGTTCGTCCTTACTTTCCCCACATTGCCTACTATGTCTTGCTCGTCAAACTTGGGTGGTTTGTGAGATGGGAAATAAGTGGCTGTACAACTGTGGGTCTGGCTACCAAAATTTCTTTAAAAGAACACGCACTATCCTTATGTACTTCCAATGTAGCTTTTTCTTCGAGTATTTCGTTAAAGTCAAAGTAGGGAAATCACAGAGTCGTAGCGACACGGCCACATCTTGGAAGAATGATCGTTTTATTTAATGAGTGATTACATTTCTTTATCATATTTACCCGACCCCTCTGCTTGGGCAGGATATGAGACAAGGTCAATTTTTTAGGCGGAGTTTAACAGGTTTGAATTCAGAGTTTTCCATGTCCTAGACTAGTAGCCCCACCAAGGCTGAAGAACCTAGTCTGCCCTACTATAGCTGGAGGGAGAATAATTGGATTCTTACCTTTCCTAAGGGTATTAGTGCTATGTGAAATGCAATCAGTCTCGTCCAGGGTTTGAACTCGTGTCGCCGAGTCCATTCCCTACGACAATAACCATTACACCACGGGCACCTTCAACCGATTCGTACGTTGACGTCTCTTTCAATTGATAAGATATTGCTACCGAGGTAAGTGAACTGGTCAACTCATTACAGATGTTTTCATTTAAAGAGAAAATGACACTATCTTGATTAAAACGCTTGAATTTTGTTTTATCTTAGTTCTCATAGAGACTGAGGTATCTTGCTGCCTGTCCCAGTCCATGCAGAATATATGCGCGTATGTGTGGATGTATGTGTTTAAAAAAGAATAAATGAAAAAAAAAAAACAAGGAAGATCAGCCAGATTCTAACAGATGATAAAATAAGAAGTGAAATATTTCTCTATGGGGATGAAAGAGTTAGTTTTAATGTCCATCATAAACTGGTCTTTGACGCTAGTGCGTTCAGAGATCACTAAACAAGAATAACATTTTCAAATACTTTAGTTTTGGGGCGATCACTTACTGCAAGGAGGCGTTGCAGCAAGAACAAGAGAGAGTTCGAACATAGTGTAGCAATCCACAGTGGTCACCCAGGAAGGAATATTTAGCGGTCGACTGTTTAGATACTTATTAGGATAATGGAATTTCGCCAGCTGTCTGTATCGCGATAATAAAGAATTAGCCCCAAGTCAATTTTGGAAAGTGTCACAAGCGCTCACTGGATGGATTGAAATCAATGAGAAAACAAAGAAATAACAAGTATATTCTTGGAATTCATTTTTGCTTCTTTCTCTTTCTTGTGTAGCTGACCTGTGGCTTTTATAGTTTCGACGCAAACCTGCGAACGACAAATCTTGTTTAAAAACAGTCTTCGCAACATGGGATTGAGTTGTTCAATAGATGGAACTGAGCAGGCCGCGACGAAAAAATTATCATAGCATAAACTCTAAAAGTGGTAAAGTTATGTCTGCTTATATAATCAGTATTTAAAAATCTTGCTGGTACCGGGATTCCAACATCAATCATTTTAATGAAATCATAAACTAAGCGTTATATAGTGTGCTAGCATGAATTACTGGCCATAGACAATCTCCTTTTTTCTGATTTTCAATATACTTCTAAAATTTCGTCAATGCGCACCTCGAGGCAGCAGCGAAATGCATTCCAACAAAACTCAAAACTAAATATAGAGTCCCTTGGGAAACATTAGCGGTGAGAGAAAAACGTGCACTAGTGAAAACAGCCTCCAAAAACTATCGAAAAAACCCAACAAACACAAATGCCTTAAAACTAAAAACAGCACAATATCAATTAGCAGGGATATATATGAAGAAACAGACAGAATACATTCAAAATCAGATAGATAAGATTAGAGACTCGGTGGAAGATAGACAATCTAGGTTAGCCTGGCAAACAATAAACGAAGTGAGTAGAAGAAAGAACAAAGCCGAAGCAAAACTGAAAGCAGCAAACCAACAAGAAAGAATAAAACTGTGGAAACAGCACTTCGAAAACCTACTAGGAAACCCACCGAAAATTACACATGAACCAATCACCAGAATAATTAGCAAACAATTAGACATTAAAGTAGGACCGTTCACACAAGAAGAACTCGACTCGGTTCTCAGAAAAATTAAAAATAGGAAAGCTGCAGGGCTGGACGAAATTCCCCCGGAAGTATGGAAGACCAGACAATTCGATGACATACTGCTCCGACACTGCAACGCAGTATACAATCAATATCCGATAGATAGATGGATGAAGGGATGCATACTCCCCTTCCCTAAAAAGGGGGACCTCGGATTAGCCAAAAACTACCGAGGCATAACACTTATATCCATAGCAGCCAAAATCTACAATGCCCTACTACGAAACCGCATAGAACCCAAAATCGACAACATACTTAGGAAAAACCAAAATGGCTTCCGAAGAAATAGATCCACGACCTCACAAATATTAACCATCCGTAGAATCCTTGAAGGTGTACGGGCAAAAAACCTACAAGCGACATTAATATTTGTCGACTTTACCAAGGCCTTTGATTCCATTCACTGAGGAAAGATGGAACAAATCCTACTAGCGTACGGCATACCTAAAGAAACCGTAGCAGCAATAACGATTCTCTATCGAAACACCAAAGTAAAAGTACAATCACTAGATGGAGACACAGAATACTTCGACATTGTAGCAGGAGTACTACAAGGAGACACGCTGGCTCCGTACCTCTTTATCATTTGTCTAGACTACGTACTTAGAACATCGATTGACAAAATCAGAGAGAATAGCTTCGAGCTGACGAAGAAAAGAAGCAGAAGGTACCCCGCAAAAACAATTACCGACGCCGACTATGCCGATGACATAGCGATACTGGCAAATACACCCGACCAAGCCGAAACACTACTGCATAGTTTGGAACGAGCAGCCGCAGGCATAGGCCTCTATATTAATGCACACAAAACGGAATATATGTGCTATAATCAAACGGGGGACATCTCCACTCTAGACGGAACCCCTCTTAAACTAGTAGACAAATTCACTTACCTAGGAAGCAGCGTCTCATCAACCGAAAAGGACATCGAAACGAGGTTAACGAAAGCATGGACAGCTATCAATAGGCTATCGATTATATGGAAATCAGACCTAACCGATAAAATGAAACGCAGTTTCTTCCAGGCTGCGGTCACATCGATACTGCTATACGGGTGCACTACATGGACGCTAACAAAACGGCTGGAGAAGAAGCTAGACGGCAATTACACAAGAATGTTGCGTGCAATCTTGAACAAGTCCTGGCGGCAACACCCCACAAGACACCAATTGTACGGCCACCTGCCTCCTATCACGAAAACTATTCAAGTTAGACGAACCAGACATGCAGGACACTGCTGGAGAAGCAGGGACGAACTCATAAGAGATGTACTCTTATGGATACCCACACATGGCTGTGCAAAAGCAGGACGACCAGCACGAACATACATTCAGCAGCTATGTGAGGATACAGGATGTTGTCCTGAAGACCTACCTAGGGCGATGAACGATAGGGAGAAGTGGCGAGAGAGGGTCAGGGATATCCGTGCTACCAGCGCGACATGATGATGATGACATTGTATTCAACCTGAACATAGACAATGCTTTTCTTTCTTATTTTTTATATACTTTTATTGTAAAATCATCATTGCTTACGCTTTACAATTTAAATTCTGCATATAACGGTTCAAATATGACAATCTTGCAAACTGAGAATTACGTTGCTATTGATTTTCAATGAATTTCTACATTAAACGCCTTCGCAATGCGTATATGACATATGTAAAATCGTTATTTTGCTAGCAATATTTGTATCACATCAGGGCAACCGACAATTTTTTGCTAATTTTCAATAGATTTCTACAGTAAATCTACGAGAATCATAAAAATGTTTCCAGACTTTTTTTTCGTATAGGCACTTTTATTGATAGTACATACATGAAACTCTAGTCCCCTTCGAAGTAATCTCCTCCGGCTGCAATGCAACATGTTATACCGTTCCAACAACTTCTGGAAGGCCCCATAGAAGTCCTCTTGTGTAAGCGTGTCAATAACCTTCGTCACAGTCTCTTTCATCTCCTCAATTGTCTCATAACGACAGCCTCTGAGATTAGGGAATAAGCAAAAGTCACAGGGAGCAAGGTGTGGACTATAGAGAGGGTGAGAAACTGTCTTGATGCCCATCTTGCTCAAATAGTCTGTGACAAAGATGGAGTTGTGGACTGGTGCATTGTCCTGCTGGAAATGCCACTGACCCGATTGGAAGAGTGCTGGCCTCTTCCGATGGAATCTCTTCCAGAACTCCCTTAAAACCTCAACATAGTAACCCTAACCCTAACCCCTTGGCCAATCAACTCAGGTGTATTGACTTCCTTACTCCTCCCCCACCTCTCATCATCCCTCACAGACTCCCTGGGTTCCTTGAATCTCTTATGCCACTCAAAAACTCATGCTCGACACATGCAAGATGCTCCAAAAGCAGTCTGAAGCATTCCATACATTTCTGTGGCACTTTTTCCAAGTTTAAAACAGAATTTTATTAGTTCTTCTCACGTCCATATTGCATTTTTGAATTGCACCAACTGTGACAATCAGGCTTTAGTAGGGTGCCTTCTAATTCCTGTTGTAGCTGTTCCTTAGAACCTGAAATCATAAACATTGGTCAGTCATCTCATAAGATGTATAGCAATAACATAGTGAATTTTCAAGAGTCTTCGACAATTTTAAATGCCTGTTCAAAAAAGTCTAGAAACTTATTGAAGACACATCATGTATAACGAAATCCACGTTCAGTTTTTTTTATGTCAGTATTGCATGCAAAATTCCTAACACCTGCCAATAACTTTCAGTCTGACTTTTAAAGCATTTTCTACTGAAAACACAAGGAAGGCTTTTACATTATGTATATAAAAGCCTTACTTACGTGACGCTCATAGTGTAATGGTTATAGTCGAAGGAAACGGGTACGGTGGCCCGAGTTCAAATCCAGAACGAGAGTGTAAATAAATTAGCGCAAATGCCCTTGAGAAAGGTATGAATCGAATTATTCTACTTCCAGCTATGGACAAACAGTTGGGCAGACTGGACTCTTTAACTTTGGCATAGCAACTTATCTAGGAGAAAGAAAACTCTCCATTCAAATCTGTTAATTTACACTAAAAACTGACCTTTTGTCACATCCTGCTCATAGGAGAGGGTCTTGAGTAAATACATTTGTAATAGCCGTATTTTGTCAGTAATACTTTAATTTATAACCACGTACTGTCGCTTTGATCATGGCTTTCAGACTATTTCAACGTATTTATTTGCCCAATTCCCCCAACACAGGCTGAATTTGACACAAAGTCTATAAGTAAAGCTGATTTGAATTCGGAGTTTTCCTTCTCGTTAATAGCTTGCCTAAACAATGCTAAAGAACCCTTTCTGTCCCACTATTGACCAATAGCTGGATAGATTCTTTCCTTTTTCAAGGAAATTATCCCGAATTGAAACGCCAGCAACCTCTCCTAGGCTTGAACCTGTGTCACCGATTTCATTACTAACCCTAATAAAGCTTTTCATTTCATATTTATTGCATATAATTGGCCTGATGTTATCATTAATTCTCATCTTAATTTCTGACTGATGTCAATGCTTTTCTACAGTCACGCCATTATCAATGGTGCATATCATAATAACTCTATTCTCTCGGTGATATTTGTATCAAATCTTGAATCCATAACAATAGTCCTCTTCCTGATTTTCAATGTGGATTACTGAGACTTGCTAATATAATATATTGGTTTGACCGGCGGTGAATCCGACAGATGAAGTTGACAGATCCATCTGACCATAGATAAAATCAACAAAGTGACTACCGGAGAAAAATCTGTGTGGGTTTAAACTATGACTAATGGAGAACAAACAATGCGTGGGTGTAAGCCGTGACCAATGGAGAACAAGCAATGCGTGGGTGTAAGCCGTGGGCAACGGAGAACAAGCAATGCGTGGGTGTAAGCCGTGGGCAACGGAGAACAAGCAATGCGTGGGTGTAAATCATGGCCAATGAAAAACAGAAATGTGTGCGTGAAGAGGCGTGGCCATGTTAGATTTAAAATAATTTAAGGTCTAGAATTTTGGCTAATGTTCAGTTTCCGCTAGCTTTTCCAACTCCTGACATACTTTGTATATGTGAACTCCCTCCGGCTGTTCTAGAGCTTCATACAAGCGTTACCATTGAAAAATAAGAATATCAAATTTTCAATATACGTGTTTGTCGTTGTTTGTCAAAATCTAGCGGTAGGATACAACACTAAACCGTAAAATATAAAGATTTATCGTCAAAAGTTTTCACCCACTACCAGATATAAAACCTGAAGACTTCGATGACACAATGCCAGAATTAATAAAGTCGTTTTATTTTATTAACTTATTGTAAGTCCTGGAGCTATTATGAAAGGTTAAAAATAGAAACGACAGAAAACATATACATGAAACCAATATATAGAATGTCTCTTCCAGACGAACAACCCTGGAATATTGCAAATGTTTCTCTTCCGGTTTATTTCGGAATATTGATAAAAATAGTCCCGCAGCAGGCAACTAAATTTTTCATTTAGTTGCCATGGAAACGAACCAAAATGATTTTGATCAATGAATTTCTTCGTTTCAAAGCTAAAATCATATGGTTATATGTTGCTGAAAGAAGTCGGGGCGAAGTCGGAGTCTGATAGAATATTGCATCATTGATAGAGTCACTAGACGAGTCGTGATTCCCTTGGGTGTTCGTTGTAATAGAGATCCACGATAATATTGATGTTGTTATATAAAATGAAACGAAGGATTGTTATTGACATTACCTTCTTATCTCCGTTACATCGAGAAATTGAATGATTAGAACTCAGTAAGCACAAGATGATCATTCAATAACGAATTGGACTGGAAATTTCTTTATTCTTTAACTAGAGCTTATTGCTCCCGTGAAAGTCTCTATATGATTTTTGGTTTATTGGGTTTTATGACATATAAACCTTTGTAGGTTATTTCACGCCAAATCCACTTTTATGCAAATAATCAGTTCCATTTCAAACAATTCAGCTTAGCATGAGTACACAGTTTAATTGTCAAAAACATTTCTATTTCAAACTATTCAAGCAGTTATATATAACAATTCAGTTTAGTGTAAGTACAGTTTCAATGTCAAAAAACAGTTCTATTTGAAATAATTCTGTTTAGCATGAGCACCCACTTTAAATGTAAATACGCTTTAATTGTCAAAAACAGTTCTATTTTAAGCTAATCAGTTTAATCAAATAATTCAGTTGAGCATAAATATGCCGTTAGTTCTATTTAACCCACAGATAGGGCCCAATCAGGTGCTACCACGCCGGGCTCCGTATGATGTACCACATTTTCTGGGTTATATATATATATATATATATATATATATATTCGCTATGACACAGTCATCGGTCTGGTAGTCCAATGATCACAGAAGAAAGAAATAGCTCTGA